>ML254020.1:46755-73188 GCA_005239495.1 Nicotiana undulata
GGGCCGCACCACAGCGGGGGGGGGGGGGGGGGGGGTAATTTGTGTGGTGTCCAATTTTTTGCGTGCACTGGATATAAGGACCAGGTTCTTCTATGTGTTCCAACTCCTACAGTTTGCGGAATTATAAATACAGAAATTAAAGAACACATAGATTTTTACATGGAAAACACCTGGATCAAAAGGTGAAAAACCCACGGCCTACTTCCCAGTAGGATTTCCCCAAACTCTTCACTAAATCAATGAGCCAAACTGCATTTAAAAATAAACTCTGTTGTAAATCTAAGGATTACCTCTAATCCCTTTGTGGCAAACTAGCCTCTAGCTATTTGCGACAAACTTAAAGTTAGTATAACTTGAACACTTAGTACCTATTACAATTGCTTCTAGATAAAGCTGAAAAGGTACAAGTTGTAATGACTTACTACAAATAAACTAGACTAAAAGACAACGGATGAAACTGGTTCTTCTAGCTGGTTCAAGTAGCTTCAGATTCGCATTCTCCAATTTGACTCGAACTGCTTGCAAAATTTCTTCACGAACTTTGCTCTCAATTCTTGATAACTTTCTGCTTTTGTGCGTCTCTTTACAATAAGAACATTCTGCAATATATAGCAGTTAGTAGATAAGGAATTAACTAGAATCCTAATGCAACTCTTCCTTGGTGGAAGAGTTCTAGTCAAACTCAACTCTAAATCCTTCCTTATCTTAGATTATGTTTTTATTGAGTAAAGAGTCCTTCTTCTTTTTCGTTTTTGCAATATTTTCGATAAGAAGATATCTCAATTTCACTAAGATACGTTTATCTCCTGCATGTTCATCTCATGTGCCTTTGAATCTGCTCGTCTATGTCACTTGTGATGGGCCTGGTTCTTCTCTGAGTTCCTTTGTCAATCTTCAAAACTATTTCGTTTCTTGGGCCAACGTTATGTGTTTTATGCAACCATCGTATGTCTCGACACCATACAGACCGGTAAGTTAAGCTAAACCTTATGGATTTGATCTTTATTAAATCCATATAGTTCATGCCACTGTACTCAATTTACTATGTCCATCTGTTTTGGCAGGACATATCATTCTTATTTGCTAAGAAATATCTCTGGGAGAACTGTGGTTTCCTAGTGCTTCGTGTTCCTGGTAGGGAATCTTGGTCTGCCAAATACGTTCTGGGAAAATCAAAAAGAAAAATTTGTTTCTATTGGAAGGCATTAGCGCGGCATAGTTCCTTTTTTGATAAAAAAGAAAGGATAGGTCCGGGACCCCTAATATAATATAATTTGATCACTCCTCTCACGCGGACTCTTATTCGATGTCAATCGCTCAGCTTTCTCCCTAACACATGAAAGAGATAGAAGAAAGGGTAACACAATCTTTTCATATTAATTTTAATAAACTAGTGGCTACTATTATTAAGCATTAAAAATACCGAATAAAAAGTAAATATCATTTTAAAAAGTGACAACCCCACATAATTTTTACTTTCTTCGTTAGTGAGACAGGGCAAGACAACGAAACTAGTTACCTCAACTTTCCGAATTAGGACTTGACTCTTTAAGTGTTGAAGATTGGATGTTTAGACTTAAGTGTTACGTGAAAAATAGGTAACGTCCAATTGGTCGGCAGCTTATGATTGAGATGTTGAAATATTTGGTTGGTGCTATAAGCTCTGGACGGCACATAATTAAAGAGAAATAATGAAGAAAAATCACAACATGCATGGACACCTTTTTCTGATGGATCAATATTATGCCGCCTGAATTAATTGCTTAAAACAAAGAAAGAAGGACGGTTCATAAAATTGACAACAACAAATGGAGACAGTCACCGTCTAATGACTGTTGAAGCAATGGAGATTTTAATATTTGTACTGGAAATATAATTTGGTGGACTCTTATGCCGTCACACATTAAAACCTACCTCGTCCGCTGCACTCTCTTCTTCTAGCTTGTGGTCCATTGCCACAATTGCAGCAGTACTCTCGTACCTAAGGCATACCACCTTAATTAAGTAACATATATGGTTGTCTCTTAGCTTTAAGCCGGCCAAGATATACGGAAAGGTCTTGAGGTACAAGTCCATTCTTATGGACTAAACTTATCATACGTTTTCATTTTATTTTATTTTTTCAAAAGAAGAAGTAAACAAACTAAGAAATCTTGTCTTGCAAGGTTCAGTCAAAACCAATAATAACAATAGTTGTGGCAAAATGGATACAAAAACTGTTATCGGCCTATATCCTCCCTTGAAAATGAGTTGGATAATGGATTTGTTATCCTAAAATTTGGATAACAATTAAACTTATAATGTGGTTTTAAGGAGATGTGATTTCACTTAATACCAATTGATAAATATGAACATAAATAACAGAATTAAACTATAAATAAATCAAACTAGCGTTCGAATAGAACTTCAGCCTCGAGTCAAGATACCCTCGAACTGATAAGTGTAAAAACAGTAAGAGTTGGAATAAAGTGATGAATAATAACACAAGTAAGAAAGAAAGTTGTATTGCTTTTCTCTGTGAATGATGATGATTTACCAATGATTAGAACTCCTCTTTATATAGCAGATGAATTATACTTATGGTATAACTCTAACTATAGTAGGAAATCACATAATTAGCTAATTAACCGCCTCTGATTTGATCCATTCGAGATTTGCGCCACGATCCTCGACCAATCACGAATATCTCGCTCTTTCGTTACTGAGCTATCTGCGACATTACTCGGAGTCTGTCTCTCTTGGCTTCGATTAATACTAACTTCGATCTCGAACTCAATGCCCCAACTCCATAATTTGGCCGAAGCTGACCTTCGATGCAACGTGCAAGTATCGATCAAATAGTGAAATCGGACTGCCCCGATTTCAACGATAAGAAATGAACTGAGCTTCGATTCTTTTCGGCCTCGATGAATTGTGGTACTAAGTCTTCTTGGGATGATGGATTCCACCATTGGAGGAACATTGTCCTCGGGTTTGTTCACGTTCTTTGAAGAACCAACACGCTTGGAAGAAGAAACCACTAAATAAGAAGAAGGAAAAGTTTTTGTGTTTGAAGATAATTAGAGAAAGGGTGGAAAACAAATATACAAATCAAAAGCTTGAGAAATTTTGAAGCGCAAAGCAAAAGAATGTTGCGTATAAGCAAAATTTTGGCGGCTAAATTCATTGGCATGATTACCTCGATAATCAGCAAAAGCTGTGCTAAATCATGGGATGTGATACGGAATTATATCGAATATATGGATAATGCAAAAATATGCGGAATCAAAAAGGATATAAGATTAGGGTTTAAAATAGAGAAAGACAAGAACCTAACAATGAACTAGTTAGACCCCTTGAATTTCTATAATAAACATTAATGTAGGAAGAACATGAATAACTAACACGGATTAAGTTAAGCATAGAATGCAATTCAAAGCCCCTGGAAGATATATCAACTAGAACAATGAATTAACATTCAAATACAAAAGATAATCCAAGAGTATGAACATGAACTCATACATGATAAACCTAACATAGATAATCTAAAAACATGATAAATAAAAAAAAATAAAAGATACCCTAAACCTCTCAAGGTTTGGTCTTTGTTTATCAATTCATCATCAAAAGCTTTCTTTCGAAATGAGAGGAAGAGACTATTTATACTATAGTGCTATTTAGGCAAGATGGCTAAAATACCCTTAGGCTAGTAAGGAAGCTAAGTAGACCTAAATTATAGCACTAGCCTAAATAGATAAATTGTCAATATAACCTTCTTGATCTTGATTTCTTTAAAGCACTCCAATGCTATGATGTTGACTAGAAAATCATCCTTATTAAGCATGCTCATCCGGCTTGTATCAGGATGCCGCGTGTTCGGGGCATTAAATGTGGATAGACATGCGTCTAATCAAATGTCATAAGCCTTTTGAGGGAGTTATAGTAATTCCCGCCAAACGAGTGTTTCTACCAACTTCGCGGTAACACAAAGTTATGTCACCGGAAAGCAGGGAGACTATCTGTATAGAGTAAAATATGATATGATACGTGATTTTCTAAAGGAAAGACACGTGGAACCCAAGACGGGGATAGCCAAAGATCAAACACGACCATTTCATTTGTCACCGGAAGGGATAACGTCCATAACGATGTATTAAATACTCTGCTCGCGGTAGCATTTAATAGGAATATTCTGTAGCATTAAAGTGCAACTGTTCGTTACAGAGAATTTGACATTAATGTTCACCGTTACATCTTCATCAATGACCCTCATAATTGACATTAAAGGAGGGCACGATCCTAAGAGCTCCTTCCCTAGACATAGCTATAAATAGTGAGCTCAGTTATCATTGTAAATGACCGAATTTTTGGGCTAAACTTATACTACATTCCATACAAATCTTAATACAATCTTACTTTCTTGATTTTTGATCTCATCAATGTTGTGCCAGAAACCATGTTCCCGGAATTGTTATCTCAGACGTTTCATCTACATTATAAGGCTCAGTATTGTACATTTCTTCAATTTTGAGGACATGATTTTTTTCATTTCTTGAGCAAGCTAACTGAAAACAATGTAACATTCATCGTTTTTATTGCCTAATATATTTACGTATTTTTTTGTTAAAAAAATATGTACTTATTGATATAGGTACACGCGTAGAGCGCGTACTCTAAGATTAGCTAAATCTAATGACCGGTGCTTGATAAATATTTGGGCGGCGACTAAAAATGTTCACCCTTGATGAATTTAAAGTATTAAAACTGTTCACAAATATTTTTAGATTACCATATAACTTAAACTTACCATAGAATTTTTGTTATGTTCTCCGCAATACATTTTACTGTATGCACAAATACAAATAGCTACACGCGAATGGTATAGTTTTGTGAATTATCGGGCCGTATTTGCGCTACCAAATCGTTATTATTGTACTTATTTTTCTTTCTAAAGAATAAAACATATGCTTTCTCTTACATTTGATTTCTTTTGCCCAAAAAATCACAATGATTGGTTCAAAAGATTAATTGGAACATTATCGATGTGCAGAATGAAGATGATCATATTATAAATGGAGCAGGTTGGCTATCACACATCAACAAACTGGCCGAGTCAGTTTGTCGGGGCCCAAATAACCGGCAAACGTATCTTAGTTGTGTTGTTCCAATTAGCAAAGATGTGACAACTAATCTTCCGAACCAGTCATTGAAAATATTCTTATAATTGATAAAAATATTCAATTTGGATTTGCCAACTTCTTCGATTTTAAGAATCTCGAATCATTTAGGTAAAACAGCTCTGGCAATTGGTGTATAAGGTAAAATATGTTGTGACTCGTGGCTGGCCAAGAAAGAGACACGTGGAATCCAAGACAGGGGATGGCTAAAGGCTGAAGGCAATTATTTCGTTTGTCACTAGAAATAAACACTTATAAAGATGTGATAAATGCTCTCCTCTCGGTAGCATTTAATAGAAACTATTCATAGTATTAAGAGCAATTACCCGTTACAAGGAATTTCATATTTATGTTCACCATTACATCTTCATCAATGCTCATCACAATTTACATTAAAGAGGACACAATCCTAGGACCTTCTTTATATTTATAAAAAGTGAGCTCATTTGTCATTGTAAAAGGGACGAATTTTCTGACAAACTTACACTATATTCTACACAAAGTTCAATCCAATCTTATCTTCTTATTTCTTGATTTCGTTGTTGTTGTACCCGGAAACCCTGTTCCCGGAAATGTTGCTTTTGTTGTTTCGTCTATATCCTAAGGCTACGTATTGCGTAGCTCTTCGATAATTATTTATTTCAGGATCAAATCAATTCACTTATCCAGAAATCACGTAAAAATCCAACTGTACCATTTTACGAGTAAGTAGTTTGGCGCCCACCGTGGTGTCTAGATGTCGTGTAATTAAATTGATCTGTGTCTTTTTACTAACGTGGTTTGATTATTTTTGTCTTAGAAAAGATCATAAGAAATGGCAGATAACATTGTTAACGACATGCACAACCCCGAGATTCGAGGGGATCAGCCTCATTCCGAGGACTCAATGACACCTATAATGAGGGAAATGGCGCTACACCAGTGCATGACATGCAGTATCCTCGACATGTTCGGGGAACCACTCACAATGACGCTGATGAGGAGCATGTCGTCGACGCAGTAAGGTTCTTGCAAGAGAAACATGCGATCAATGTAGGCCACCTCACACGATAGGATAAAGTTATGACAGATTTGAAGCAAGCGTTGTAGGAAGATCCAAATAATGTAAACAAATGAGATCCGATTCATTCCCGGGTAACCACGAATCAAACGACGTAGAGGATCGACAAAAACACTATCAAGGGTGAAATTGGCTCCGATAGGGGCATGGGAACGGATCCGACCTCAACAATGAGAATGATCCTTTCAAGAATGAACTTTTGCGGTTCATGAGGGAAGTGAACGCCCGCATGGACCAGATCCTGGATGCACCACCATTGCTGAAAGGTCCGAAATTGAAAAGTATACTCAATTTCCGTACAAGCCAAGTGCGGCACCAGAGTTAATCTCGAAGCGGTTCAAAATGCCTGAAGTGCCAAAGTATGACGGAACTTTAGACCCCAAGAGCATATTAGCACCTACACAAAAACGATAAAAGAAAATGATTTAGCTCCTTACGAAATTGAATTTGTGTTGCTGAATAAATTGGGAGAAACTCTCACGAAGGGAGCCTTGGTATGGTATTCGCTGTTACCCAAGCATTCTGTAAATTCCTTTGAAATGCTTGCGAATTCTTTCATTAAGGCTCATACCGGGGCAAGAAACGTACAAGTCCGAAAGGCAGACATATTCAGGATAGCGCAAGGAGATTCAGAGATACTACCAGAGTTCGTTACTCGATTCCAGAAGGAGAGAATGTTGCTCCCGGCTGTCTCGGTTAAATGGGCGGCTAAGGCGTTCAAGGGATTGAATCCGCGATTTCAGATGCTTCTCATAAATTAAAGCAGCCTACTCGAGTTTCAAGCAACGACCTAGATGAGCGTCCAAAACCAGCACAAATCAAAAATAAGGATCGAAGATGATCAGGTTGGTTATCCATCGTCGACCAAAGGACGAGAAAAGAACAAAGAAAAATCAAAGGATGATTATGACGCGGATCCGGACTTCGAAGGGTCAGATTTTGCCCTACAAATGAACCGAAAGATGTAGTAGAGATTATCGGACATCGTACATGTTCACCATTGATAGGAGTACTGATCGAGGTCGGAACAATCGATCACTGCAGGATAAAGGAGTGGCAGGATCATAGGATCCTTCTTACCTGAAATTATAAGAATACAACTTCAACGTCAGTATAATGGAGTTGGTATCGGCCATGAGAAACATCCAAGAAGCACGATTCCCAATACTGATGAGATCTGATTCCAACCAGAGGGATCCCAACTTGTGGTGTGAATACAACGGGACGAATGGCCACCAGACAAACTGTCAATATCTTCGAGAAGAAGTGGAAACATTATTGAAGAATGATCACCTCAGAAAATTCTTGAGTGGCTAAGCTAAGAACAATTATGGTTGTAACCGAGACAACACAGAACCCTTGAAAGTAGACGAGTTTTAGCAGCAAAGAAGAAAAAAGTATTAATAACGCATATCAAAAGGCTTCGGGAAGACGACATCACTTTTACATAGGAAAACGCTGATAGATTGATGCTACCACACAACGACGCACTGGTAATTTCCTTAAATGTGCTAGATTTTAAGATTAAACGTGTTCTAGTGGATATAGGGAGTTCAGCTAATATCATACAATAGAGAGTATCAGAGAAATATTAACTTACTGGAAGCATTATTCCTGTCAGTGCCCCGTAAAATTCTACCTAAACCCCGGGGTTTCGTGGTGCCAAGGTAGGAGTATGTGTTAATGATAGTAGAGATTCTTCATGGCGAGAAGGCTCGTCACGATACAGACTTTTTGAGTTGAACAATGCGCTGGGAGTTGAAGGAAAATGTCTGGCAGAAAAAGGCATTTTTGTGGCCCATTATGTGGCTGCAGAGTGAGGCAGTCAATCATGCAACTTTTGGATGTGATTTCGCGGCCAATTATACGACCGCAAAACAATTTCGTGGTCCGCGCACCGATCGCAGAACCAACATGGAAAGTTTTTGGAGGGAGGTTCTGCGGCGCATTATGCGACCGCAGAATAGGTCTGTGGACCACATTATGGCCGCAGAGTAGGGCAGACCAGCCCAGTTCTGAAGGGCCATTCGATGCCCCATTTTGTAGACCACAGAAGCATCAGATCCCTTTTCGGAGCTTCATTTTTGGGTTTTTATAACCCGACCCCCTTTTCATAAAACACTATTAGGGGTCATTTTTAAAAAGATAAACCTTACATTTTAGAGAGAGAGGAAGGTGTTCTAGAGTTAGAAGAGGAATTCTAAGCCATTTTCATCAATCTTTGGCCAAACCTTGAAGATATTTCTGGAGTAACGCACAAGGTCTTCAACCAAAAAGGTAAGGTTCTACACCCTAGCCATTAATTTCGAAATTCAACTAGAAATAGGTCATTAGTAAGATAATTCTTGGGTATGGGAGTTGTTTATTTTACATGCATGTGTTATCAAGGGGTGTAGGAAGATTGTTGAGCTAAAAATGGTAAAGAATGGGTTGTGGGATGATGGAATCCTCCATAAAAGGACCTTGGAACCTTAATGTACACCTAGTGCTTGATAAAATGCTCAAATGCGCTAGAACCATGATCATCTTCCTAATTTTTGTTCAATTTGCCATGTTTTTAAAATAGATCGAAGTTGCTAAGAGTTTGGAACATTTTAGAGTTTAAGGAAGCTCAAGTGTGGTATATTGGCTAAACACTTCTCTTAGAATTGAACCCCACAATATCCATGTAAATCCCGAGTTGCTCATTGTGAATCGATTAACCCAGAAAAGCTGGTGTCAAAAGACATCTGTGATCAATATTTAATTCAAATGCTCTTGCTATGTTGTACTGCTATTTGAGAATGTATTCAAAAGTATGGGTTGCATATCCAAATGCCTTGACTTCAAATTGTGTTTCAAATGAAAGCTAATGAAAATTGTGTAAGAAATCTTAATGCGCCTAAGACTCTGATTTGCTTATATATGTGCTTATATGTGTTGAACAGAAATGCCTTATTGTTGGAAAGTCTATGATGTTGGTTGAAAGTAAAAAGGTGTGCATGAAATATGAAACACGTAATACGAAATGTGAACTATGAAACACGTCCAACGTGCCAAGAGAAATAATACAATTATGATCACTAGTGCCAATAAACTGAAGAGGTGTGCAAGAAATGGGAAATGAGATGATTGATAGAGAAGGATGATGTCTCACATGAGACGTCCTAGCCGATCAGGTCGTGATCGGACGCTATGCTGCACACATGGTGGTGATTATGATGGAAATTAAAATCGAAGTTGTGATTATGGTTGACGTCTCGTATGAGACGGCCTAGCCGATCGGGTCGTGATTGAACGCCATACTGCACACATGGTGGTGTCCGTGTTGGAGAAATGGTGAACTGTGGCATATCGGTACTAAATATCTCCCCCCCATAAAATATGGAAATCACTTGAAAACTTGTCTGGCTCTTAACCTGATGTTTTGGGTATTGTTTGAGACTCCCATTGATTTTATGATTGTTCATTCTTGTTCTATCATTCGTTCTATTGAGAGGTGTTTTTTCATTCATACTAGTACTATTCTATATGTACTAACGTCCCTTTTTCCGGGGGCGCTGCATCTTTAGTGGATGCAGGTGGTTCCATAGCAGGCAACTTTGATCATTGTTAGCGGTGCACTTACTTCCCAGCTGACTTGGTGAGCCCCACCTCATTTGGGGTTGTATATCTTTTGTCCTTATGTATTATGTTTGAGGTATAGACTGGGCCTTATTGTCGACACTATCATCGTACTCTTTTGTATCTATTAGAGGCTCCGTAGACATTGTGTTAGTGGTATACCTGTGTGTATGTATTATGAAACTTATGGATGATGAAACTGCTGATAATGAATTGGTATTGTTTACATAATCTCCTTATTGGTTAATTAACAAAAATATGTGTTCTCTTTAAATCATGGGCGAGTTTGGGTAGAAAGTATTCAACAGGATTGCTTGACCGGGTTCACTCGGTTGAGCGCCGGTCGCGCTCCCCGAATTTGGGGGGTGACAAAATTAGTATCAGAGACTAAGGTTCTAAAGTGTCCTAGGATGTCTCGGAGCCGTGTCTAGTAGATTCTTTCTTATCGTGTGTTGTCGACCACATCTATAATTAGGAGGATACTTGGACATTTAGGAATAATACCATTCTTTGATGTTCTTGGTCGTGCGATAAAGTTGATTGTACGATTGTTCCTCCTTTAACTGGTGCATTTCTCTAACGTTAAGTAAATGGCACCTAAGAAGAAGAAAAGAGCTGGCAAATGAGCCGATGTTACCCCTGGAGTAGCGGTTGATTCTGTCATTGATGATGCGGGTGAACAATGAGGGGTGAGGATATTCCCCCAATTACTACACCGCCTGGTTCAACTATTCCTGCTCAGGCTACACCAGTTGATATACCTGATGAGGGTACGAGGAATCCTCCAACTGAAATTTTGGTTCCACCTCCAGCCCCAGCTTCCAGTCCTCGTATTTCTGACGAGGATCTTAGGAGAGTCATATAGATAGTGGCCTCCCAAGACCAGAGGTCAAATGTTGCCCCCACTTCTTCTAGTTTTCAAGAGGACTCTGTTTGTTCCAGGGTTACCAGGTTTGTTCAATTAGATCCTCTAGTGTTCACGGGTACTGATATCGAGGAGTATCCCTAGGATTGCATCGAGGAGATGCACAAGACCCTCAGAGTTATGCGTGATACTAAGAAAAATGGAGTGGAGTTGGCCTCCTTCCCCCGAAAGGGGTGGCCTATTATTGGTTTGAGATTTGGGAGGACTCCCATGAGGAGGGGAGCCCTCCAGCGAGGTAGAGTGAATTTGCGGATGCTTTCATGGATCATTTCTTGCCTGCCGAGACTAAGGCAGCCCGTGCCTCAGAGTATAAGAACCTAAAATAGGGTAGCAAGAGTGCGTGGGAGTACCATATGGAGTTCGCGCTCCTGTCTAAGTATACTATTCATATGTTTCCCACTATGGAGGCTAGAGTGCGTCAGTTTGTTCAGCGCTTTAGCCCCTTGGTTATGAATGAGGCCGCTACATCTACCTTGAATTCTGACATGAACTATGGGAAGATGGTAGCATTTGCTCAAGCTACAAAGAACTATAAGTTGAAGAACAGAATGGAGCGAGAGAGTAGCAGTAAGACCCAGTTCGCATGAAACTTTAGGACTTTATTTGGTGGTGGTAGGTCAGCATGCAGGGGAGGGTCATCAGGTCCATCCCATTCTTTTGCTCAGTCTTCGGCCAGTTCACCACTATCAAGGCCCATTCAGCAGCAGTGGAGTCATTTCATTCGCAGTCAGGTCAACAAGGGACCCCACCAGCAGGGCCGGTCTGGAGGGAGGTTCCAGCAGCTGCGACGACCCCCATGTCCTAGGTGTGGAAGATGCACCCAGGAGTCTATTACATGGATTTACCCATATGCTACGGGTGCGGCTTGAGGGGTCACATTCAGAGAGATTGTCGTTCGCCCCGCCAAGGTGTGGGCAGGGGTACAACATCCACAACTCCTCTTCCAGCCCGAGGCACTCCAGCACCCGCATGGTGTGGTGCATCTAGGGGTGGTGCATAGAGTTCGAGAGGACCCAGCCGTTTCAATGCCATTAGTGGTGTCCAGAGTGCAAAGGCTTCTCCAGACGTTATCATAGGTATATTGACTGTACAATCTCATGATGTGTATGGTCTTATTGTTCCCAATTCTAATTCATGATCCGTTTTCTTTATCTACTCCGGCTGGTGAGTCTATCGTGGCCGCGCAGGTTTATAGGGATTGTGTTGTCACAGTGCGTGGTCGAGACACCATGGCCGATCTCGTTGAATTTGGGATGTTTTATTTTGATGTAATAATGGGAATGGATTGGCTTTTTTCATGTTTTGCCAAGCCTGATTGCCGAACTAGAACTGTGAGGTTTGAATTTCTAAATGAGCCAGCTGTTGAATGGAAGGGAGATAATGTGGTGCCGAAGGGTAGTTTTATTTCCTACCTTAAGGCCGCGAAGATGATTAATAAGGGGTGTATTTACCATTTGGTCTGAGTTACAGACACCTATGCTAAGGCACCTACACTTGAGTCTGTGCCAGTTGTGAATGAATTTTCGGATGTCTTTCTAGACGAGCTCCCTGGGATCCCGCCAGACAGGGAGATTGATTTTGGAATTTATGTGATGCGAGGCACGCAACCTACATATATTCTTCCCTACAGGATGGAACCATCAGAATTGAAGGAGCTAAAGGAAAAATTGAAAGATCTATTAGAGAAGGGTTTCATCCAGCCGAGTGTGTCGCCTTGGGGTGCACCAGTTCTATCTGTAAGAAAGAAGGTTGTGTCGCTAAGTGTATTGACTTTTGGAATCTCAACAAGGTTTTAATCAAAATAAGTACTTGATGCGAGGATAGACGACTTGTTTTATCAATTACAGGGTGCTAGGTACTTCTCCAAAATTGATATACGATCCGTGTATCACCAATTGAAGATCAGGGAACAAGATATTCTGAAAACAGCTTTCTGGACCCGGTATGGGCACTTTGAATTTCTGGTGATGTCTTTTGGGCTAACATATGCCCCGACAACTTTTATGGATCTTATAAATCGAGTCTTCAAGCCTTTCTTGACTCCTTTGTGATACTGTTTATTGACGATATCCTTGTATATTCACAAAGTCGAGAGGACCACGCCAATCACCTCATGGAAACTCTACCGACTCTACGTCAGCACCAGTTGTATGCGCAGTTTTTGAAATGTGAATTTTGGCTTGACTCTGTCACGTTCTTGGGTCATGTCGTCTCCAGGGAAGGAATTAAGGTTGATCCTCAGAAGATTGCAGGTATAAAGAATTGGCCTAGACCTACTACTCCAAAAGAGATTCACAGTTTCTTGGGCTAAGCTGAAAATTACATGAAGCTTATGGAGGGGTTCTCTACTCTTGTCTCTCTATTGACTAAATTGACGCAGAAGGTGATTAAGGTCCAAATGAGCTTCCAGGAGCTGAAATCAAGATTGACTACGTCGCCGGTGTTAACCCTACCATAGGGTACATCTAGGTTTATGGTGTAATGTGATGCTTCAAGGATCGAGCTTAGGTGTGTATTGATGCAACATGTCAAGGTGATAGCTTATGCTTCTAGGTAACTATAACGACCCGGTCCGTCGTTACATAGAACCTGCATTATAATTGCTGTTATTGACTTGTTATAGATTGGTTATACTGCATTTGATGTATTAGAGTTGATAGGCTTGAAATCGAATGGTTGTAGTGAGAGTTCAGTCAACTAGCCTTTAAAAATAGCCTTAAAATGGGAAAAGTCAACTGAGAGTTGACTTATTGGTAAAAGACATTGGAATGCGGATTTTATGGTTCGAATAGATTCGTTAGGTGATTTGGGACTTAGGAGTGTGTTCAGAATAATTCTGTGATGTCCGGTGTAGAATTAGGCTTGAATTGGCGAAAGTTAGTTTTTGGCGATTCCGGACGGCAGTCAAAATTAGGCTACCGGGGTCGGAATGAAATTCTGATAGTTGGAACAGGTTCATAATGTCATTTTTGATGTGTCTGCAAAATTTCAGGTCAATCGGAGTTGTTTTGGATAGTTTCGACATCGTTGGTGGATTTTAGAGATATCTAAGTTGTTAGGCTTGAATCCGATGTAAATTTGGTGTTTTGATGTTAGTTTTGGTGTTTCGAGAATGCAACTATCTTTAAGTGATGTTTATGGGATATGTTGGTAAGTTTTGTTGGGGTACCGAGGGGCTCGGGATTGATTCAGATGGTTAACGGGAAATTTGGGACTTGAAACATGCAGCTTCAGCTGCTGGTGCTGGTGTAACCGCACCTGCGGAAGTTTGACCGCAGGTGCGGGCAGTGTGTCACAGGTGCGGAGAGGTCGCAGGTGCGGTCGAGTGAGTCGCGGGTGCGGAAATACCTGGGCAGTTAAATAATTAAACCCTCCGCGACTTAAACCTTATTTTTCACCATTGTTGTACGGAAAAGAGCTTTTGGGGACAATTTTGAAGAGGGAAATCCTTGTTCTTCATAGAGGTAAGTATTTGGATCATTAAAACTCGATTATGGATGATTATAGAACATAAACACCAGTGTAAATTCATGAAAAATCAGTAGAAAAATTGGGTTTTAGGGCTTGAGATTATGAGACCTTTAAGGGTCGATTGAGGGGCCAAACGAACTCTGATTTTGGTGTTCTTTATATGTACGGACTCGTGAGAGGACGAAGAAAACTTTTGTATAAAAACTTCTGAGTTTCGGGACGCAGGCCCAGGGTCGGGTTTTGACCGAATTCGGATTTTGAGCTTAATTCGATATTTTTCAATTGGAATTTATTCCTTAAGCATATATTGATGATAAAAATCTGAACTTGGTAGATTTGGAGCCTCCAGAGGTTGATTCGAGAGGCAAGCGTGTTGTGGAATAGTTCCGGGCTAGTTTTGAGGTAAGTAATGTCTTTAAATCCTGTCCTGAGGGTATGAAACCCCGGACTATGCACCCTTTCACGGGTTTTGAAATGAAAAGGTGGAAACTTTGGAAACATCTTTCGTATTTAGGCGACTATTGAGTTGCGAAACCGATTTTTAAGCCTATGCTTAATTAGTATTATTTTATTTTGATATGATTTGGGTTGTAAGCCGTGGTTGGGGCCTAGTGCCGATCTGTTTTCCCTTTGAGGGTTGTGTTTACTATATTTTCCTCACTGATATGCTATGATTTCACACTCAGTTTTTTCCTGATAAATGGTTTTGACACTCAGAGTATTTTGATACTATTTATTGAAAAATGAAACACTGTTTTGGGTCGAGAACCCGGTATGTTTATGGCCTAAGGGAAAATTAAGAGTGTCTGACTGTATGGTGAGGAGGCTTTCAGGCCTCAGGAGTGTGGTGAGGAGGCTTTCAGGCCTTATGAGAGAGGTGAGGAGGCTTTCAGGCTTCAGGAGTGTGGTGAGGAGGCTTTCAGGCCTCAGGAGAGTGGTGAGGAGGCTTTCAGGCCTTATGAGAGAGGTGAGGAGGCTTTCAGGCTTCAGGAGTGTGGTGAGGAGGCTTTCAGGCCTCAGGAGAGTGGTGAGGAGGCTTTCAGGCCTTATGTTATTATTGCGCTTGGGCTGTAAGAGCTCCTCCGGAGTCTGTAACACACCCCCAGTGAGCGCCTGTACCGATTGAGTTATGATGATTGCCCGCGGGGCTGATACTGAGTGATGATCGATATTGAGTGATTGAGGGAATGCCTGAGGGCAACTGTTATGAGAAATGATTTTGGCCCGAGGGGCAGTTTTGTGATGATTTTTCTATGTTTCCGAACTATGATTTACTTCCTTTTCAAACTGGCTTTTACAGAGAATTTTACTGGGATATACTGATGTTGCACTCGTTTTCAAGGGATTTCTGAAAACTGATTTCGAACTTATTATTTTGATGAATACTACATGGTGACTTGGTGTTTTACTAGTTTTGTGGAATTGTGTATCTGTACTGTGTGTTTTATATTACTCAGACTGTGATTTATTTTTATTATTAATGAGTTGGCGTACTCATAAAGAATCCTCGTGCCTCTGTGCACAGATTCAGGTACCGATTTGGAGCAGTAGCTGCCTTGTTCGATAGCAGCATTTCACGGGATTTCGAGGTAGCTGTCCAGCATCCACAGCTTCTCCACTTCCCTTCCTTATTTAGTTTTAGCATTTGATTCAGAGACATATAATATAGTTTTAGAAGAGTTAGATTTATTTATTATTAGATGCTCATGACTATTGACTCCAGTTCATGGGAGGTTTGTTTAAGCTAATATGGGAATGCTAAGACGTAATTATATTATTTGATGCTATGGTTGCATGTTTATTATTGAATTGTGAACTCTTATAATTGAATAAATGTGTACTAAATTGATGGTTGGCTAGCCTAGTTCCACGATAGGCACCATCACGGCCTGTTAGGATTTGGGGTCGTGACAATAACTCAAGAATCATGAAAAGAACTATCCAACACATGACTTAGAACTTGCGGCGTGGTATTCACATTGAAAATTTGGCGTCATTATTTATATGTGGTACATAAATATATATTCGCGGACCATTTTCAAATAGAAGTAATTCAATTTGAGGTAGAGAAGATGGCTGGAGTTACTCAAGGATTACGACATCGTTATTCTATATCACCCGGGGAAAGCCAATGTTGTGGCGAATGCTCTTAGCCGGAAATCTATGGGTAGTTTGGCTTACTTGGAGGCATATCAAAGGCCGTTGGCCAAGGAGGTTCATCGATTGGCTAATTTTCGAGTTCTTCTTGCGGACTCTAGTGAAGGAGGGGTAATTGTTCCAAATAGGGCTGAATCATCGCCTGTTGTGGAAGTCAAAGAGAAGCAATACGACGATCCATTGTTGGTACATTTGAAGGAGGAGATTCATAAACATAAGACTATGCCTTTTTCTCTTGGCATGGATGATAGTACACTAAGGTGCGAAGGGCGGCTACGTGTTCCAAATATAGATGGTCTCCGGGAAAGAATCATAACCGAGGCTCACACTTCTAGGTATTTCGTACAACCGGGCTCTTCAAAGATGTATCATGATCTCAAGGAAGTCTATTGGTGGAATGACATGAAGAGGAATGTGGCAGACATTGTGGCAAGACGTTCGAGTTGCCAGCAAGTAAAGGCCGGACACCAATGACCCGGTGGGTTAGCACAGAACATAGAAATTCCAATATGGAAGTGGGAAATGATTAATATGGACTTTGTGGTGAGACTGCCGTGCACTCCGTGCATGTTTGACTCAATTTGAGTGATTGTGGTTTGACTCACGAAATCAACACACTTCTTGCCAGTTAAATCTACCGACACAGCGGAACAGTATGCTTAGTTGTATAGAAAGGAAATAGTCAGATTGCATGGCACTCCAGTTTCTATCATTTCAGATCGAGGAGAAAAATTCACGACTAATTATTGGAAGAAATTTCAGCAAGGTTTGGGTACTTAGGTGAATCTTAGTAGAGCCTTTAACCTGCAGACTGACGAGCAGGTAGAACGGACTATTTAGACGCTTGAGGACATGTTGCGCACTTGTGTTCTTGACTTCAAGCGTAGCTGGACGATCATTTTCCACTCATAGAATTGGCCTACAACAATAGTTACCATCCTATATTCATATGGCACCATTCGAGGCCTTATATGGTAGGAAATGTAGATCTCTCATTGGGTGGTTCGAGATTGGGGAAGTAGAATTGATAGGACCAGACCTCGTGCACCAGGCTATGGAGAAGGTTAAGGTTATTAAGGACCGGTTGAAAATTTCTTTGAGTCGTCAAAAGTCCTACTCCGATGTTCGTCGAATAGATTTGGAGTTCAAAGAAGATGATTGGGTATTCTTGAAGGTTTCCCCCATGAAGGGTGTTATGTGGTTTGAAAAGAAAGGGAAATTGAGTCCGAGGTATGTTGGGCCGTACAGAATCATTCATAGGATTCTTCAGGTGGTGTACAAGCTTGAGCTACCACATGAGATGTCATTAGTGCACCCGATATTCCATGTGTCTTCGTTGAACAACGTAGTTGGAGATCCGTCGGCTACTGTGCCAGTAGAGACTATTGAGGTTAATGAAGAACTGACCTATTAAGAAACTCCGGTTTCCATTCTTTATAGGCAAGTCCGAAAGCTAGTAAATAAAGAAATTGCCTTTGTGAAAGTGTTATGGAGAAACCAGCAGGTTGAAGAGGCCACCTAGAATTCCGAGGAAGAAATAAAAAAGAAGTACCCTCATTTGTTAGAATAACTATGTAATAGTTTCTATGAAATTACTTCCTATGAACTATGTATCACATGTACAGTTTATGCTCTAGGTGTTTTCTTTCTAGTAATATATTATGAGGCCACGATTGGTGTTGTTTCATATTATGTTGCATCGTTGGATTATGTACATGTTATTAGGATTGGTTTCTAGGATTCTTTGACAGGTGGATAGGCCCAGTTACAAGGGAAACTCTGCCGAAATGTTTGGAAATTTGGAGAGTTAGAAAGAAATTGGGACTGTTAGTGTGTGAAGTAACATCTGGGGCATGATGAGTTCTAAGGACGGATTAAGACTCTCATTCAAGGACGAACGATCTTAAGTGGGAGAGGATGTAAGGCCCCGTAAAATTCTTCCTAAAAGCTAGGGTTTCGTGGTGCTGAGGTAGACGTATGTGTTAATGATAAGCTCCTCGCGGTACAGACTTTTTGGGTTGAAAAGTGCACTGGGGAGTTGAAGGAAAATATTAGGCAGAAAAAGGCATTTGTACGGTCCATTATGCGGCTGCAGAATGGCCGCAGATTGAGGTAGTCAATTGGGAAACTTTTGGATGTCATTTCGTGGCCAATTAGGCGACTGCAAAATGATTTCGCGGGCCACACACTGATCGTAAAACCGGCATGGAAATTATTCGGAGGGAGAAACTGTGACGCACTATGCGATCGAAAAACACGTCTGCGGACCGCATAATGGCCGTAGAGTGGGGCAGACCAGCTCAGTTCCAGAAGGCCATTCGCGACCCATTTCGCGGATTATAGAAGCATTATACGCTCGAATATGTGACTGCAGATCCCGTTTCGGAGCTTCATTTTTGGATTTATATAATCCGACCCCCTTCTCATAAAACATTATAGGGGTCATTTTTAAAAGATAAACCTTACATTTTAGAGAGAGAGGAAGGTGTTCTAGAGTGAGAAGAGGACTTCTAAGCCATTTTCATTCATCTTTGGCCAAACCTTGAAGATTTCTCTAAAGAAACTCACAAGGTCTTCAACCAAAAAGGTAAGGTTCTACACCCTAGCCCTTAATTTCGAAATTCAACTAGAAACGGATAATTAGTAAGATAATTCTTGCATATGGGAGTTGTTTATTTTACATGCATGTGTTATCAGGGGGTGTAGGAAGATTGTTGAGCTAAAAATGGTAAAGAATGGTTGTGGGATGATGGAATCCTCCATAAAAGGACCTTGAAACCTTAATGTACACATAGTGCTTGATAAAATTCTCAAATGAGCTAGAACCATGATCCTCTTCCTAATTTTGGTTCAATTTGCCATATTTTTAACATATATCAAAGTTGCCAAGTGTTCGGAACATTTTAGAGTTTAAGGAAGCTCAAGTGAGGCATGTTGGCTAAACTCTTCTCTTGGAATTGAACCCCACAAAATCCATCTAAGTTCCGAGTTGCTCATTGTTAATTGATTAACTCGGATAAGCTGCTGTCAAAAGACATCCATGATCAATATATAATTCAAATGCTCTTGCTATGTTGTACTACTATTTGAGAATGTGTTAAAAATTATAGGTTGCATATATAAATTCCATGACTTCAAATTGTGTTTCAAATGAAAGCTAATGAAAATTGTGTAAGAAATCTTAATGCAAAGACTCCTATTTGCTCATATGTGTGCTGAAATGTCTTGAATAGAAATGCCTTATTGTTGGAAAGTCCATGATGACGGTTGAACGTAAAAAGGTGTGCATGAAATACGAAACATGTAATATGAAATGTGAAATATTAAACACGACTAACGTGCCAATAGAAATAATACAATTGTGACCACTAATAAAATTAAGAGATATGCAAGAAATGTGAAATGTGATGATTGATAGAGAAGGATGATGTCTCACATGAGACGACCAAGATGATCAGGTCGTGATCGGATGCCATGTCGCACACATGGTGGTGATTGCGTTAGAAATTGAAATTGAAGTTGTGAATATGGTTGATGTCTCGTATGAGACGACCTAGACGACTGGGTCATTATAAGACTCCATGCCGCACACATGGTGGTGACTATGCTGGAAACTGTAATCAAAATGGTGAACGGTGGCATATCGTTACCAAACATCTCCCTACATAAAATATGGAAATCACTTGAAAACTTGTATGGTTCTTAACTTGATGTTTTGGGTATTGTTTGAGACGCCAATTGATTTTATGATTGTTCATTCTTCTTTTATCATTAGTTCTATTGAGAGGCATTTTTCATTCATACTAGTATTATTCCATATGTACTAACATCCCGTTTGCTGAGGGCGCTGCATCTTTAATGGATACAGGTGGTTCCACAACAGGCAACTTTGATCGTTATTAGCGGTGCACCCTCTTCCCAGCTGACTTGGTGAGCCCCACCTCATTCGAGATTGTATATCTTTTGTCCTTATGTATTATGTTTTGAGGTATAGCCGGGGCCTTGTTGCCGGCACTATCATCGTACTTTTTTGTATCTATTACAGGATCCTTAGACATTGTGTGGGTGGTATGCCGGTGTTGGGGAAGTCAACTATTAATTTTGGTAACTGCATCACACGTTTCACATTAAACTATGAAAATGTATGTATTCTGAAACTTATGGATGATGAAACCGCTGATAATGAATTGCTATTGCCCACATAATCTCCTTATTGGTTAATTATAAAAATATGTTTTTTCTTTAAATAATGGACGAGTTTGGGTAGAAAGTATTCAACGGGCTTGCTTGGCCGGGTTTACTCGGTTGAGCGCTGGTAGCGCTCCCCGAGTTAGGGGCGTGACGATTTCGGCCACAAAGCTCCTCGCAGGATTCAACCTTGCGAGTGTGACAACTTGGGTAGATATTTTATTAATCACAAACGTTGAAGGAGTTATGAAAAAAATGATTTTCGAAGTGGTAGATGGTGATATGGGATACAACATCATTCTAGGAAGGCCATGGTTGCACGAGATGAAAGTTGTGCCATCAACGTACCATCCATTGCTGAAGTTTCCAATGCCCGAGGGAATTAAGCAGATAAGGGGTGACCAACCGACAATAAGGGAGATGAATGCAATTTCGGTCTCCAATAGCAAAGGAACGGAAGATGTGGCATAACAGTTACACGAGTGGACGCCTATTCCTTAACTAGATGAAGTTAGCCAGGCGTCGGAAAATTATCAGGTGCCGAGATATTACCAAGTTCCAGAGGAGACCGATGCAATGCAGTCCACATCGGAAGAGCTGGAGCAACTGGCATTGTTCGAAGAATTCCTAAAAAGGAAATTCCACTTTGGGATAGGACTACACCAAGAACTCAGGTCCAACTACATTAAATTCCTTTAATATAATGATGATTGTTTTGCATGTTCGCAAGGTAGACATACACAAGTTAAGCTTGGATCCTAACATATCTCCGGTAAGAGAAAAAAAGCACCCAATCGCCGAAGCTAGGAATAAATTGGTCAAAGAAGAGGTAACCCACTTACTTAATATCGGTTTGATCCGAGAGGTAAGATATACAGACTGGTTAGCTAATGTAGTAGTAGTTCCCAATAAAAATGATAAGTATCACATGTGTGTAGATTTTAAAGATCTTAACAAGTCGTGCCCGAAAGACTCGTTCCCACTACCAAACATCGATCAAATGATTGATTCCATGGCCCGACATGAGTTAATGAGTATCCTTGATGCTTATTCTGGGTAGAACCAAATTAAGATAAACCCGTAAGATTAGGAAAAACTTCATTTATAATGAATTTAGTTATGATGCCCTTCGAGTTGAAAAATGCTAGAGCCACTTATCAGCGGCTCGTGAACAAGATGTTTGAAAATCAAATAGGAAAAACTATGGAAGTTTGTATAGACGATATGCTTGTTAAGACTTTAAATGTAGGTGTTCATCTTAAATATCTGCAAGAAACTTTTGACATCCTAAGGAAGCATATTATGAAACTTAATCCCGAGAAATGCGACTTCATGGTCAGCTTTGGTATGTTTCGGGGATTTCTGGTATCACAGAGGGTGATTAAGGTAAGCCTCGATAAGATCAAGGACATAGAAGATATCTTGGACAAACTTTCAAACGTGAAGGAAGTCCAAAGGCTTACAGGGAGATTGACAGCTTTGAGCAGATTCATTTCCCGGTCGTCAGATAGGTGTTATCGTTTCTTTGCACTGCTCAAAAAGAAAAATAATTTTGAATGGACCTCGGAGTGGAAGCAGGCTTTGAGTGATTTAAAGAAGTATTTTTCAAGCCCTCAATTTCTTTCAAACCAAAAGAAAGGGGAAAAGTTGCTGGTTTACCTCGCGGTCTCGGAAGTTATGGTAAGTGCGATTTTAGTCCAAGAGAACGAAGGTACGCAATATCCTATTTATTATGTTAGTAAAATTTTAACGGGAGAAGAAAATCGTGACCCACATTTGGAAAAACTGGCCTTAGCTCTTGTAGTCGCCGCTCAGAGGTTGAGGCCCTACTTTCAATGCCACCCGATAGCCGTGGTGTCTCTTCCCCTTTGAAGAACATCCTCCATAAACCTGAGATCTCGAATACATTGGCCAAATGGGCCATCGAAATGAGTGAACTTGACATAGAGTATAAGCCGAGGATTTTACTTAAGTCGCAAGTCTTGGCCGACTTCGTGTTCGATTTCATCTAGCAACCAAGGAAGTAGCAATAGTGTCGAAATCGACATCATGGATTTGGACCTTATTTACGGACGGAGCTTCCAACGTAAAAGGGTCCGGGCTAGGTATAGTCTTAATCACGCCTCCAGGGGAAACCCCATGGCCAACCACCAGGACAGTCCCTTTAACTAACAATGAAACAGAGTATGAACCTTTGATTGCAGGACTTGAGTTGGCCCGGGTATTTGACTCCAAGGTCATTGAAATCAAATATGACTCATAGATAGTGGTAAATCAGGTCTACGGGATCTTCGAGACCAAATAGGAGCGCATGCAAAAATACGTGGTAAAGGTTCAAGCTCTGCTGGCGCGATTCCGAGAGTGGTCAATTACTCATATCCCAAGGGAAGAAAACACAGAGGCAGATGCATTGGCTAACCTAGTATCATCAACAGAAACAAAGGGATCGGAGTCCAGGAAGGTAGTAAAACTAATGAACTTAGTCCTAGATACAGATGGTTACTACGAGGTAAATTCAACTAATCTTGTCTGGGATTGGAGGAATGAAATTATCGATTATCTCAAACATGGGAAGCTACCTGAAGACCCCAAAATATCCTTGGCATTGCACGCCAAAGCATCACGATATAGCTTTAAGGGAGGCCAATTATACAGTAAATCTTTTCAAGGCCCGCTGGACCGATGCATAGAAGCGTCCAAAGCAAACTATGTCATGAGAGAGGTTCACGAAGGGATATGCGACAACCACTCAGGCGTAGATTCCTTAGTGTTGAAGTTGGTAAGGGCAGGATATTACTAGCCCCGCATGGAAGAAGTCACCAAGGACTTCATGCGAAAATGTGATAAGTATCAACGCTACGCGCCACTGGTGCATCAACTGGCAGAACCTTTACATTCAGTCCTATCTGTGTGGCCATTCATGAAATGGGGAATGGACATCGTCGTACCACTACCACCAGCTCCTGAAAAGGTAAGATTACTTTTAATTTTGACAGACTATTTTTCTAAATGGGTGGAAGAAGGTCCTTATCAGAAACTCAGAGAATTCAAAGTGGTGGATTTCCTATGGGAAAATACACTTTGTAGGTTCGAAATACCAAAAGAAATAGAATGAGGCAATGGGCCACAGTTTATTGGCGCAAAACTTAAGAAGTTCCTCAAAGATTTAAAAATAAAGAGGATCACATCTTCACCCTATCATCCGAGCGCAAATGGTCAATAAGAGTCGACGAACAAAGAGGTTATTCAAAACCTCGAGAAAAGGTTGGAAGCGGCTAAAGGAAATTTGCCCGAGGACCCGGAGTTTTATCGGCATACCGAACTACGGCCAATTCGAGCACAAGGGAAACCCCTTTTCTCCTCGCGTACAGAGCTGAAGCTTTTATCCAAGTGGAAGTAGGGGAACCCACCTTGTGATACTTCCAGGTAGATGAAGAATCGAACAAAGCAATGCTAGTCAACTTGGAACTGCTCGATGAACGCATGAACTTGGCGCATGTAAGAATGGTAGCTCAAAAGTAGAGAATGGAGCGGTATTATAATCGACGAGCCAACCTCTACTATTTCAAAGTAGGAGACTTGGTCCTAAGGAAAGTAACTCATAACGTGGGAAGGCCCCTACCGAGTTTCAGCTATCACCGGAAAAGGTTCATGCGAGTTGGAAAAGATATTATTGTTGATGAATATTATCTGATCAGAAAGTATGTGCTGCACTCTTTTTCCCTTCATTTATTTTTTCCCCAATTGGCTTTTTCTAGCAAGGTTTTCAACAAGACAGCAACAAAAAACATACTACGAATACATCAGCTATAAGACCTTTAATAGCAAGGCACACTAGCAAAGATCCACTCGGGGATGGTTAGGTAATCTTTTGCTCTATAGAAAATTCCCACCGGGAAGTTAAGTTTGCTATTGAGCAAAGGTTACCCGATCGTTCACAAGCACAAACCACTAAAGGGTTGTTAGATATTCCTTCGCTCGATAGAATAAGTTCCTAAGGGGAAGTAAAGTGTGTTACCAAGTCAAGGATTATCTAGCAATGCATTAGTAAAATCTTCGAAGATACAATACTAGGGTGTTCCAATTCGCACTATTCGCATTCGAACACTCGGGGGGGGGGGGGGGTGAATGATATGAGGATAAGGCAACAATAATCGCCACTTTGACCGAGAAACCAAAAACCAAAAATATAATTACATCATCGGGACCGGGGATTGTGCAGTCAGCCCCGTAGAAACAAGTTTGTCATAAGTAATGACAATTTCTTTTCAGCATAGCAAATGCTTATGTATTTTTTGAAAATAGAAGGAATAAAATGAAATTGTTTTGTTTTTATCTTGTTTCTTTTCTGAACGATAAATTTAACTTTTGTCATTTGAAAGTTAAATTCTTTCGGGAGAATACACCCAAAAGTTTCACATAATAAGACGCAAAAATATTTGCAAAAATTCTTAAAGAAAATGCAAAGATTGAAGACTTGCATGAATATTCTAATGAAAAGAAGACTCAGACAATACTTGATCGAAAGATGTTTTTATATACAAAAATATGTCAAAATGGTACAAGTGTTGAACGCAAGCAACCGTCCTCCACATAGAAGGACTTACTTGTGCTAAACACACTTGGTAGCGGAGGCAAAACTCCACAATCACAAAGTCAAGCTCTCCGCTCAAAGAGAACGCACCCAAAGTAAAGGGATACGTGTACGCATATGTAAAGCCCTCATTGGGAAGGATACCTGCTAACAGCCCATGTACGAGAGTTAGCAGTAGGGAATTTCTCTTCAAAATCTTTTCTAGTTATAAGACTTTTAGGGATAATGGAGCTCACTGTTAGAGGAGTAGAGTCCTCGGCCTTGCTCTTGCTTTTTGAAAAACTGATACATTTTGAGGAAGCATCCATTGTATGAAAGAAGAAGAAGGTCTTTCGTTTGAAAGGAATTAGAGAAAAGATGAAGAGGAAGATATAAGTTAGATAAATGAAGCTTGAAAAAATTATGAAGTATAAGGGAGGAAGTTGATACTTATAAGTAAAAGATTTGGCGGCTAAATTCATGGCCATGATTACCTCGATAATTGGCAAAAGTTGTGTTGAATCATGGGACGACGCGTGTTCGGGGCATTAAATGCGGAGAGACATAAATCTAATCAACCGTCAGAAGCTTTCAAAGGGATTTATGGTTATCCCCGCCAAAAGAGTATTTTTACCAACTTCCTGGTAACACATATTTATGTCACCGGAAAGCAGCGGGGCTATCTAAATAGGGTAAACTATGCTATGACACGTGGCCATCTGAGAAAGGGACAGGTGGAACCCAAGACATGGGGATGGCTAAAGACTGAAGGCAACTATTTCATCTGCCACCGGAAAGAATAACGCTCATAAAGATGTGATAAATACTCTTCTCTCAATAGCATTTAATAGATAATATTCATAGTATTAAGAGCAGTTACCCGTTACAAGGAATTTGGCATTTATGTTCACTGTTACATCTTTATCAATGCCCCTCATAATTGACATTAAATAAGGGAACGACTCTAGAACCTTCTTCATAGCTATAAATAGTGAGCTCAATTGTCATTGTAAAGGGGACGAATTTTCTGACAAACTTACACTATATTATACAAAGCTCAATCCAATCCAATCTTATCTTCTTATATCTTGATTTCTTTGTTGTTGTGCCCGGAAAACCTGTCCTGTAATTGTTGCTTCTGTTGTTTCGTCTATATACTAAAGCTAAGTATTGCATAATTCTTCGATTATTACTTATTTAAGGATCAAATTAATTCATTTATCTAGAAACTATGTAAAAGTTCAACTGTACCATTTTACGGAAAAATAGTTGGATTGTCCTTAAACCCCCCCCCCCCCCC
>ML254020.1:73359-119596 GCA_005239495.1 Nicotiana undulata
GCCCCAACCCCAACCCCAACCCCAAACAAAGGAGAGAGGTTTAAAGAAATTTCAATTCAAGGTGACATTGGTTTGTAAGGAAGCTGTCAAGGAGAGTTTTTTAAAAGGTTAAGTTTAGTGGATAAACAAAAATTCTAACAAATTTTAGTTTCTTTGTGGGAGAAGGAAGAATGAATTCTTTTAATAAGATATATACACGCGACTGTGCATGTATGAGGGTGATAATAACATTATTTCCAAGAAGTACAGGAGAAGTCATATATCGCCCATAAAAGTTAAATGTGCATTAATCGTTACTGATAAGTTTAAGAGAATATTTATCCCTTTTTCAAATATATTACTATTATAATGAGAGTACTTAGTTGATAATAGGGCGGATGCACCTTGACACAAGTGGTGTCGACACCGCTTAGTCAATTATTTTTAGTGAATATATGTATATCTATTTGATATGAAAAGAAGCATATACAATATATGCGAAGTGACACTACTTAATGTGAAAAGCTCCTAGCTCATGTGGTCGAGCGCACATAGTATTTGGGATCGCGAGTTCTATTCCTAGAAGCTGTATTTGTTTACCTGTAAAATTGTACAGTTAAATTTGTTATGTGGTTTATATACAAGCAAACTGATTTGATCCAAAAATGATAACTGAATAAGATTAAAAATAAGACTTAGCAATTGAAATTGAAGAAGATAACAAACTGGCTCCGAGAGCAATGTCCCGAGGACAAAAATGAAAGCAATGTAAAAGAGAAAATAAAGTTTTTTAATTGAGAGCAAAAATGAAAAATATTATATGTTTTTCTTAGGTTTTCCGTGTGTTACAATGACTCTTGAGCCTGCTATTAATAGCTATACCTAGGGAAACAAGATCATATGATCAAGCCCTACTTAAATAATAATAAAAGAGTCATTGATGAATATGTAACAACATGCCACGAATGCAGATATTCTCTGCAACGGTTGCCCATTTAATGTTAGAGAATATTCTTCATTGAATGATATCAGGCAGAAAATATTCAATCTGCTCCCTTTGACCATGCTCCCTTCGGGATTTACCCGATGTCAATTGTAGTTGTTGTTTCCGGTACTGGTCGTTACTTGACTCGCCTTTTACCTGACATTAGTTACACGTGTCACGCTATCATTCGTCTATTTGTTATAAATAATTTTATCTCATACAGATAGTCCCCCTACATTGGGTGTTACTCTTTGTGTCACCGGAAAATTGGTGAAGATCTCTTTTTTGGCGAGAAAGTTCCCGAACAGTTTCTGACGCTTTAAATTATGCACGTCTTCTTGCATTTAATACCCCAAACATGTGTTTCCCCATGATTCAGCAAATATTTTTGCCAGTTTACAAGGTAATCATGACCATGATTTTTCCTGTCTATATCTTCACTTCTACTAATCACTTTACCTCTTTACTTCCAATGTTTTAGTTTTCATAAACCCTTCTTATTCTTTGCTTTTATTCTGCATTTTCTTAGAAAGTTTTCCGTCCTATTCAATGTTCTTAGAAAAAAACTTTACTAATACATTACTATCATGGCTTATTTTACTCCTTTTTGGAAACTATGGTCTTTTTTTCGGTGGAAGCCCGAAGAGAAACAAAGACAAAGAAGTTGGTTTTGATCCCGAATCTCCCACTGTAAGAACCATCATACTAAAGCAATTCAATATTGTTAATGACTTCCAAAACAAGGATACATCTACATCTTCACGGAATTGGGTGGTTAGTAGGTACCCCTACTCCATTCGCCCTTCTAGTATTCCTGTTGTTAAGGAGGACTGCAACTTCCCAAACCTTGACATCCTCGCTCCAAATGCGATAGAGCAGGTTACCTTCACCAAGGAAGGTTTTACGTATAGCTTTACCCGGGGCCCACTTTCCCTAGGGTTGTTGATACCCAATTTTTCCTCAAATTATTTTAAATTTGCATATATACCTTCCAAAATCATTTTTGATAATAATTGGTATTTTTTCATAATTTTCCATATTTGTATTAATTTCTTTTCTAATTTATTCAGTACTTTATATTCAATAATTATTCATAAATTATATTATAAATAATTTCAAAATATTTCCTAGCTCAATATATCATTAGTAATCCTATTAGGATTTAATTATTTTATAAATTAGCCAATTTGGCATTATTTGGCTATAATTACAATAATTTTACAATTATAGTCTAACTGTACATTTTATACCATCTTAATTCAATAGTTAGTCATTTTATATTTTAAATATTAGTTAATTACCTTAATTTCACCTATTTAGCCTCAATTTCATTTTATCTAATTATTAGCTATTTTTATTAATTATTTATCTATTTAATTGGGTATTTAACAATTAGCCTTTCTTATTTAAATTATAACCTAATTTGATCTAATCCCAACCCCAATTAAAACTAGCCCAATTACATAACCAAACACCTAAGCCCAATCTCTAAAACCCAGCCAACCCAACGTCTGATTAAATCTTAGCCGTTGATCAACAGCCCAAAATCGCCCCTTCCTAATTTAACCCTAAAGACTACCCCCCTCCCATCCTCATTTTCCCGGTCTCACTTCTCTCATAATCTCTCTAGTTCTCTATGGTTCTCTCTAGAACCTTCTCGTCTCCTCCTCTCCGGTGGAGTCTGTTCATCTCCTCCAGCCACCTCCCTTGCCGGAAGTTATGTCCTCTCATCATCTCCTGGCCCCTGCTTCACCCCAATGCCGGTCTGATAATACCTTGAGGCCCTCAGGTGAACCTGGATCGGTTCACCTCCTACCTATGGTCCCTCATGCCATTTTTTGGCCACCTCCGGCCGTTTGAGTAAGATCTGTGACTTCTCCGGCTAAGGCCGGTGACATTTTTAAGGTTTTCTTGTTTTCTCTGGGTTCTATGAAACCCTAACTCCTAATATTTTCCGATTTCTTTTAGGTCTGTCTTAGATCTGTGTATGTTATGAAGCTTTTTACATGCTTTCTTTCAAAGAAACCTTCCTATGTCTAAATGTTCCTTCATCTCAAAATTAGGGTTTCATAACCCCTCTTTCAAAACCATTCTTTCGCTTTTACTATCATTCTACAATTGTTTCTATGATTCAACGATTTATTTGAAGTTTTCTTTTCATTTTGACTGATTATGCTGAAAATTCTAGGTTTTCCAAAATTCTAAGTCTATCTTTGACTAATATGTTCGTTTAAATGCATGAACTCTTATTTCTCATAAATGTTTAAATTTCCTGTGATTTTACCCTGTTTTTGCTCATTAGGGTTTCTGATTATGTTCTCTTTTGCTTATATCATGTTCGTCCAGTTTAATCCCTTTAGTGTTACTACTTTGTCTCTAAACCTATATGATTTCGCTACTATAGACACTAGGGTTTTCGACTCTTTAATTCTCCATGTTCGTTTAAATGTGTGATAAACCTCGAATCCCTAATTCTATGTGATTCTTTGCCTTGCTATGCTTTTGCTTGCCTATTATTTGCCTAATTTCTTTTGTTCCTGTTCGAATCCCTAACTCTCTGCAACTTTACTCTGTTAGGGTTCCTGATTTATTATTTGCACCCCTGATTCTTTGAGATTTGAAGAACCTTATTATTACTGACTTCCGACTTTTAACTTATTTTCTTACCTTGTTACATGATTAATTGGTTTCTAATTGATTATTATTTCCTTAATTGATATCTTCTTAACCTAGTCCTAATTGCTTACTTGTATCAGGTTAAAACTGTTTCCTTGTGTGTTGTATGCATAAAAACTTTCCTTAATTGTTATTTTTCCTACTAGCCGTTTAAGTTTAACCCCTTCAATTAAGGGGACACCTAATTACCTGTTATACTTACACTCTCTGAATATTCCCTCAAGCTATATGTGGTATCTTTCCTTATTTTGTTACCCACCGTTTGAATAATTCCCTTAATTATGGGGATATTTGTACTGATTGTGTACTGACTGATACTTAGTCCCGCAATCACTGGTTAATTCTGATTTCTACCTTATTGGCCACAATTTTCAAAACTATATATACACAGTCTTCTTGTTTTTCAAAAAGACACACAGACACGAACTAATATGTGCAACTCTCTCTCTCTCACACAACTAAACTTGCTCTTCTGTGCTACTCGCTACTACTCTAAGTTAGCCGGCTACAAGCCAAGGCTACCTACTGTGTATCTCCTATTTTCTGCTTTGTGTTACTGTTTTTTGCACCCTACTGGTATGTTCTAATTTAGATTACAATCTTCAAACCAATATGTTTCTATTACTGTTGCAAGTCATTGTGTTTCCAATCTGCTTGTATCTATTATTCTGTTGTTCAACATGTAGCTAGGATCTTGGATTTTATCTGGTATGTCAAGTTCTGCCCTATTTATTAACATGCCTTTGTGTGTCCAAACCTGCCTTCATGTGAACCTTTCTTCTTATGTTTGGTACAGTAGTTTGGGTAGACTCTACTGTCTTGAACTGTTTGGTCTAGTTATGTTAGTATACTTCTATGCTTTCCGGTGTCCCCAATCCCCTGAATCCCCTGAACTTTTGGTTGTGTGCTGCCTATTACATGTTTGTAATCATGTGTTCTTTGTGTGCCCAATCCCTAATACCCCTGTGTGAAAGTTTGGGTGTTGAACCTGCCTTGGTTCTTTTGTTCCATGTGTGATGCTGAACATGTTTTTGGTTCTGAGTTTGGTCTGTTGCTTGTTGATTACCCTGCTCTTCTCAAATCTGTTTTATTAAGACAACTCTCTCCCCATTTTGTAAAACTATTTCAATTGAGTCTCTCTTTTCAAAACTGTTTCTTACTTAAACTCTCCCAAAACTATGTCGAGCACTCTCAGCTTACTCTTAGACCACTAGGTTCTGCCCCTTTTGTGTGAGCATCGATTTGGGACCCTTGAGCTCCCTCTGAACTTTGACACACAAGAGCTGGCCTTCCCACACTACACTTACTCTATCTTGGCTATGAAATCTGGGTGTGAGCACTGTCTTGGAGCCATTGAGGTCCTTAGGGAACTCTGACACACCTGAATTATGATAAAGGTTGTGAAACAATACATGGCACGGAGGACCTGGAGACTTCGGCCTATTATGAAGGCTCCCTATAGTCAACTTCTTCTTTTCTTACTTTTAGTTATTGTAATTCATATTCATAGGCCTGCAATTATTATTTGTAAAGACAATTATGGGGTTGGATAGTGAAATGGGTGGGTGATATGCATGTTGTGGTATAATTAAGGGTAGAGATCATGTCTCTAGGTTTACTTTTCTCTATGCGCAATAGCAACCATGTTTAGGTACATCATGCCAAGCATGCCATTCATATCATGTTACTTAGGATTTATGGGTATTGTATTCAGCATCTCATTCCGCTTAGAAATCCTGTCTATAGGGTAAATAACAACAACAAAATGGCTATTATGATATTCTGCTCATGTCTACCTGTTCTCAGATATCATTTAGAAATCCTACCTTAGAATAAATAATGTTAATAAAATTGCAATCATGTCTCATCATGCCTACGCACTTAGAGATCCTGTTTCTAGGTAAACACCATTAAAAACTATCACATGTGCTATTCCTGAAACTGTGCATAATGCTATGGTTCTATGTGCATTTAGAGATCCTATCTTAGCGTCTGCATAAGCATCATTCTGCGTTAAGACAAAATGTTATAGGGTGACACTTATCTAACCACACTTAGTCTAAATACAAAACAATTTTCTTGTTCTAAAAAATTGGTAGCTTAGTCTCTGAGTTTCTGCAACACATAGAATTACATGCTATTAGGTATAACAACCTGGAGTTATCAAAAAAGTTGGACAACTGCTGCATATTATTCTACATGCCTAGGCAAACCTGAGGTAATAAGCCAAATAAATAAAACGAGAACTGTCTTTGTGATTATGTTTAACTTTCAGCATGTTAAAATAAGTAGGCAAGCCTGATTAGGACTTCCTCTCTTATAGGATAAGAGTCCTAATTTCTTTCGGGACTGATAGGAAAGGGACGGGTAACATCATGCAATAGAGGTCGTGACCAACACGCGCTTTAGTTACCTTCACGGTGTGGGAGAGGGTGGATATGGACATTATGACCGGTGCGCTAATACCACGTGTAGCCCCTCTTTGAGGAGTGTCATACTGGGTATTGCATTGATGTGATCCATATTATAAACAAACCTAGGACATGCCTTTACTTTTCATAAATATTCTTAGATTGTAATTCTTTTGAAAAGCTAGTTCTTCATTAACATTTTTCTCAAACATCTGTACTTAAACTTAAATCCCCTATTATTTGAGCCTTACTTGTTTATTTGCTAAATTGTACAAATTCACAAAAAAGTTGTTTGGCCGGGAACACCACTTGTGGATCCTGAGGGGTGCCTAACACCTTCCCCTTAGGATAATTTCAAGCCCTTACCCTGTCTCTGGTTATCAACGTAGTTAAAAATGAACTCCCTAGGTGCCCTAACGCACCTTACAAATCGTTAGGTGGCGACTCTTCAAAAACGCAAGACCCCTTTCCCAAAAGGAATGAGTTGTCTCAACCAATGTCATAAACCCGATTTCGCGAGAAAAAGGGGGTGCGACAGCATGGCGACTCTGCTGGGATATTAGGATTTTACCATTTCAAACTGCCTTGTGAATTTGTACCTTTACTTTGTTTGATACTTGCACCCTTTACTTTTCCCCTTTATGTGCAATTAATCGTTTATCTCTTTCAAGTACTTATTTTTTTCCTAAAAAACAAATCTGACATGTTTCTTTATTTCCTTTTGTAACCGCTTTAAATCATAATTGTTGTATTTACCACTTTCTTAACGTGAAAATACATGACAACATGCTTTTAATGCTTATTTATTATTGCATAATCATGTTCAACATCATATTCCACTCGTGCCAAACAAATACTATAGCAACGCTTGATGAATGGTTGCGCCCTTCCTATATTATTACCCCCTAAATTCGGAAAGGCTTATCTGCGGTAAAACTAGTCGATCAGCGGTGCAGTCGACGGTTCCGTGCCCTTCCCCCTTGAGTTGTCTGCTCAAGGGTACCGGTCTAAAACCCCATAGAAACCTTACTCTGTTATATTGCTGCATGCATCATGGTCAAACCTAGCCAGGCTAAATTGCTGTCCGCGCAATAGCTTTTAAGATAGCCTTGTCCAAAAGTCCACTGGGATTCCCTAAACCCAAACGGACATCATCACGTTCTGTGCATTTATTTGGGAGAACTAAATGCTTCATGCTAATTGTTGATGTTAAAATAGTCGAGTCTGGTGGTGGTAAGGGTCTAACCTTGTTTGCCTTGCAGAAATATGAGGCACGAAGTCCCCAAATTCGGCATGGTCACCAATATCCACCCAAGATTGCTGAGTTGGTGGGAAGATTTACATTCTAGTGACAAAACTCTCGTCAGAAAATATTTGGCAATCTACAATCTCTCTTGGAGATCCAGCCTAACAACATGATAATAGAGGCTGCTACCCTGTTTTGGGATTATGAAAGGGCCGTGTTCCGCTTTGGGGACATTGAAATGACACCTTTGCTAGAGGAGATAGGAGGACTGGCCAGTCTAGTTTGGGAAACACCGGGTTTTCTAATGCCTGATAACCGCACAGGCAAGGGTTTCCTAAAATGATGGGTTTGAAGAAGAATGCAAAACTGGTATGCTTGAAAGAATCGTACACCCCTTTTGACTATTTGTACGAAAGGTACGGTCACAACAAATCATACCGTACCTACTATGATGAGTTCGCTATCACATCCTTGGGACACATCCATCGTAGGGTATTCGTCTTCATGTTTTGCTTCCTGGGTCTGATCGTGTTTCCAATGAAGAAAGAAAGAATCCACACTAGGCTGGCTATGGTAACCAAGACTCTAATGGAGGGGTTTGGTGGAAAGACATTCTGCATTGTACCCATGATCATTGCAGACATATACCGAGCCCTAGAGAAGTGTCAACGAGGAGCGAGACGCTTTGAAGGCTGCAATCTACTACTTCAACTTTGGCTTATGGAACATCTCCAAAAGGGCGAATACCGACAAGAAATTCATCGAAGGGTCTGGGATGACCACATTGCTTTCCACCATCTAAAGCGAATGAATTACATCCCCGACATGTTTGCTCAGCCTGATAATGCCAAAGGATGGGTCGAGCTCTTTGATAAACTGACTGAAGAACAGGTTCAATGGATGTTTGAGTGGTTTTCGACAGAGGATTTCATCGCCCGGTCCAGAGATGCACCGTTCCTGATACTGATTGATCTAATAGGAACATACCCTTACGCCCCTCTTCAAGTTATGAGGCAAGAAGGTAAGAAACAAGTCATACCCAGGGTCGACAAGATGAGCCATCTTCGAGCTGACTTCCAAAATGATGATAGTCCTCATAAGTGTCAAGCCCAGCACATGTGGCACTGTAAGATGTGATGGAGAAAGACACCATTGAGCCAGACAAATATTCCGCTGGTTGCACCCCCTTCTATTCTGGTTGGTTGGAAGACAATTGGGATGGTCTGGGCAAGCCAGGGTTCGTTCAAGGCCACAGGATTATAGAGGAAAAGGCCGAGGCGCAAATCAAATGCAACCAGTTGCGCAAAAGGATCCGGGAATGCGAGAGCGAACACCGAGAAATACATGAGTCCAACAAGAAGTTGATTGAGGAATGGAAAGACATGGCTATCATTACCAACAAAAAACTAGGATACTTAGAGCGAGGCATAGTGGAACTGGAGGGAAAATTTCTCAAAAGGGTTGAAGATTTTCAAAAGGCTGAAGGGACCGAAGGTGGACACCTAGCCAGAGCATACATGTTGCTAGGACTTCGTGAATTGGGGAAGCTGTTCGAGGGAAGCAAGAATGCCGAGTCTGGGGAAGGTCCTTCTGGGACCAAGTAGATAGGAATGTCTTTCTTTTACGTTATCAAGGTAATGAGGCCAATGACCATTAGTGACCTTTACTTCCAGTTTATTTAGTGTCATTTTGGGATTCGTCTATTTTCTTATCGATAAAATGAGGCATTTGGCATTTTAAGTTCTCTAAATCAATTTGTCTCTAGGCCTACCTCAGGCACAATGAGGTTCCCAAATTAGGACGCGCTTTACATTCCCGCACTATGTGTTTAAATATTGCAATACTTTTTATAAATCCTCACTGACTTGGCCACCTTTTGTTTTTGTTTTTGTTTTATTTATTTTATTATTATTCCCCTCCCCAAAGGTTAGTTTGTGCACTCTGGCATCATCATCCTATCTCACAACATCTAGGGGACCTCCACCCACTCCTCCTCCTAGTCCTCCTAAAGGCAAAAACAAGGGCAAGAATAAAATAGAAGATTCAAGCAACATTAGAAAGGAGAACACGGTTGAACGGGTAGAGGCCACTGATGGCCAGGGTATTCGGGTTCCTAATGAGAATATGTCACAGCTTGAGAAAAAGTTGTTGAAATTCTAAGAAGAGCTTGATCAAGATCGAAATCTGGCAAACCTGTCATTTTCCCTCAACATCCCAGACGTCACCCTCCCCAACATTAAAAATCCTACACCTCCACAAAGTATCCCAAGATAGCAGACTCATCCCGCACCTCACCATCGTGCCACTCCACCAAAGAACCAATGTAACACCTGTCATACCCCAAATAACACTCCACTACTTATCCCGGAACCCCAAAACTCCACAAATGACCATATCTACACCCATGCACCAGGCCACCATAACAATCCTATCTACGTGGAGACCATGCCACACTCTGCTCCACCTATCTCATACACACCTGAATTTGATGAAAAGGATCTGCTTATCAAAAACTTGGCCGAGGAACTTAGGAAGCTGGCCAGCCGGGTTCAAGGCGTTGAGGGAATCAAGGGAGTCGAAGGGCTTAATTATGAAGACCTCTACATACAACCTGATGTCGAACTGCCTGAGGGGTACAAACCTCCGAAGTTCGAAATGTTTGATGGTACAGGTGATCCAAAGGTCCATCTGAGGACCTATTGTGACAAGCTGGTTGGAGTAGGGAAGGATGAAAGGATCCGCATGAAGTTGTTCATGAGGAGTTTGAAAGGAGATGCATTGTCTTGGGACATCTGCCAAGATCCCAAAAAGTGGTCAAACTGGGTGATCATGGCATCTGACTTTATGGACAGGTTCAGATTTAATACAGAGAACGCACCAGACGTGTTCTACATCCAGAATTTGATGAAGTAGCCCATAGAGACATTTCGCGAGTATGCTACTCGCTGGAGGTCCGAAGCCGCTAAAGTCAGACCCACTTTAGAGGAGGAGCAGATGACCAAGTTCTTTGTCCGGGCTCAGGACCCGCAATACTATGAACGGTTGATGATGATTGAGAACCACAAGTTCTCTGACATTATCAAATTGGAGGAAAGGATTGGCGAAGGTATTAAAAGTGTCATGGTCACAAATTTTTAAGCCTTGCAAGCTACGAATAAGGCTTTAGAGTTGGTTGCGTGTCCAAGAAAAAGGACGTGGGAACTGTGATGGTTTCACAAAGAACCAAATCCACACTCAAATACCAACTTACCCAACACCTCCACTCACATATCAACCAACCCCAAATTACCAAGCACCCTCACCCTCATACCAAGCTCCACCACCAACTTATCAATCATCTCCGCCACCTACATATCAACCTGCTTCACCCAGATACTCCCAACCCACTCCTGTCTACCACACTTACAACCCTCAACCTTCCCATTATCAATCACCCCCTGCAAGCCAAAACTTCCCTAGACCTTGGCCTTATTTTGATCACAGACCTCCAAAACAGTATACTATCATCGCTGAACCCATCGACCTGTTGTACGAGAAGCTCAAAGCTGCTAGTTATGTCACACACATCCCTCCTACAACCCCTGAAAATCATTCCCAGTGGGTTAACCCAAACAAATCTTGTGCATACCACTCCGGCATGAAAGGACACACCATCGATGAATGCCCTTCTTTGAAAGACAAAATATAGTCCTTGATTGATAACAAGATCATTGTGTCAAAAGAGCCCGCTCCAAACGTCTGCAACAATCCTCTTCCATACCATAAGGGTGGAGGTATCCACATGATTGAAATAGAAGATGACTGGGATTCCGAGGGATCGATCGGGTTGATTGTAGAAGGCGATAACCCAAAGAAACCAGCAATTACTCTCAATCCAATCATAGTCCAGATTCAATCGTCTGAGGATGCTGAAATAAACATGTCTATACCTCTTGAGTTTGAAGCAGCGCTACCTCCAAAGACACTGGTACCAATTGAGGTTGAATTCGTGTCTCCGACAAATACACTGACATCATTCGAGGTTGTAGTCTTGCCACCCAAGGCACATGTTCCCTTCGAAGTAAGGATAGTCGCGCCGATCCCAGTGACGATGTCAACCACACCACCCTTCTATACAAATGATATACCCTGGGACTATACAGCCGAGGCGAGAAGGAAGGGCAAGGTCAGGATTGAAGAAGTTGTCGTAGAACAGGGTATGACAAGAACTGGTAGAGTCTATACCCCTGATCATCTGGCCGAATCAAGCAAGCTGGCTTCCAATCGGCCTCCCCTTGTTGAGACAGGCCCGGACGACCTTTGGAGGAAAGTACAGGCCAAGGAGTACTCGGTCATTGACCAGTTGAACAAGACGCCATCACAAATATCCATTCTCTCTTTGCTGCAGAATTCTGAGACGCACATGAGTGCTTTGTTGAAGGTGTTGAACGAAGCATATGTGCCTAACAATATCACTAGCGGGGAAATGGCCAATATGGTAGGTCAGGTGTTAGAAAGCCATAAGATTACTTTTCATGAAGACGAGCTGCCACCTGAAGGTCTAGGGCATAACAAAGCACTGCACATCACCGCACAATGCGAAGATTATTTCATCACCAGAATCCTGATCGATGGAGGGTCCAGTCTTAACATCTGTCCTCTAATAACACTCAAGAAACTGGGTAAAGGGTTGCATGGGATAAAGGATGGAGTAATCAATGTGAAAGCTTTCGATGGTTCTCAAAGGTCCACCATCGGTGAGATTAGCCTATTCCTACAGATGGGACCAACCTGGTTCGAGGTCGATTTCCAAGTGATAGACGTACCAGCGTCCTACAACTTGCTATTAGGGCGACCATGGATCCATACTGCTGGGGCCGTAGCGTCAACGCTGCATCAGGCAATGAAGTTCGAGTGGAACCACCAGGAGGTGATTATTCACGGCGATGGAAGCAATCCTATTTACAGCCGCCAGACTATTCCGGCAATCGAGGGAAGAAGGGAGCTAGGTGGAGAAACTTACAACCACGTTGAATGGGTCAATGCTATCGACAAAGAAAAATGCTGGGATAGCAAAATCAAAAGCATACTAAGCTGGAGTGGGTACGAGCCTGGCAAAGGGCTCGACAAGAACCTCCAAGGGATCTCCAAACCTATTAAGATCAAAAGCCATGGCACCACTTTTGGTCTGGGATACGACTATACTTGGAAAGAGTATAACGACTGGTCGCCACCTTGGCGTGGTCCTTACTACCCACTGGAGAAGCCGATACCGCATCTGGAGCAGACCTTCCAACAGGCCGACATTATTTATGGGTCATATGAAGAAGAAACACTTGCAATAATGAGGAACTTGTTTCTAGAGGACAGTGATATGAACTATTGTGTTATTCTCGAGGAGGAGGGGGAGGAAAGCCCTTCCATACAGGCTGTGAGCAGAGGGGCATATCTCAAGAATTGGACCATCAGGACAACCAAAGCCCGATGAGCCTCAGGGTAGCAAGGCTAAAACAAGCGTTATTCATTGTTTTTCTTTGCTAAATGAATTTCTTTTCACATTTTAATTCCTGCAATAAGATCATCAATGTTCAAAACAATTGTTCAATTTATCAAAAGCATTTTAATTTTTCTTATGAATCAATATTTATTGATATCATTTTCTCTCACTACTTTATCTATACAGCATTACTATTACTTGTCTTGATGAACCAATGAATGTGACATGCAACGAGACAACGCAACAAACGATGTTAACTCAGAAGAGGATGATATACCTGATGAAATTATCAAAGAAGAGGAGAATTTTGAGAACAGACCTAAGTCCAACCTGGACGAGACCGAAATTGTCAACTTAGGATATTCAGAAAATGTCAAGGAAACACTAATCAACATTCACCTGTCGTCATCAGAAAAGAAGGAATACACAGAATTTCTAAAGGAATATGAGGACATATTCGCCTGGTCGTACGATGACATGATCGGTCTGAGTACATCTATTGTGGCTCACAAACTTCCAACCAATCCAATGTGTCCACCAGTCAAGCAAAAGCTCAGACAATTCAAGCCTGATATGAGCTTGAAAATCAAGAAAGAAGTTACCAAGCAGATCAACGCCAAGGTTCTCAGGGTAGTTGAATACCCGACCTGGTTAGCTAACATTGTACCAGTGCCAAAGAAAGATCGAAAGGTCAGAGTCTGTGTTGACTACCGGGACCTCAACCGGGCCAGTCCGAAAGACGACTTCCCTTTTCCAAACATACACATCCTGATTGACAATTGCGCCAAGCATGAGCTACAATCATTCGTGGATTGCTCGCTAGTTATCATAAGATCTGGATGGATAAGGAAGACGCTGAGAAAATGGCTTTCATTACGCCGTGGGGAGTATACTACTACAAGATGATGCCATTCGGCCTGAAGAATGCAGGGGCAACATACATGAGGGCCATGACCACTATCTTCCATGATATGATACACAAGGAGATTGAGGTATATGTGGATGATGTTATTATCAAATCTGAGAAAGCCACTGATCACATAACAGACTTGAGGAAGTTCTTCAATAGGTTGCAGAAATACAATCTGAAGCTGAATTCCGCAAAGTGTGCATTCGGGGTTCCTGTTGGGAAGTTGCTTGGGTTTATCGTGAGCCGTCGAGGGATAGAACTGGATCCATCAAAGGTCAAAGCCATTCAAGAACTATCACCGCCAAGTAAAAAAAAGATGTGATGAGCTTCTTGGGAAGGCTTAATTACATCAGCCGATTCATAGCACAGTCTACAGTTATCTGTGAGCCGGTCTTTAAGATGCTGAAGAAGGACGCCGCAACCAAGTGGACCGATGATTGTCAAAAGGCCTTCGACAAAATTAAGGGGTACCTATCAACGCCGCCAGTCCTAGTACCACCTGAGCCAGGTAGACCTTTGTTACTCTACCTTGCAGTGTTAGATGGAGCCTTCAGTTGCGTCCTAGGACAACACGATGAAACAGGGAGAAAGGAGAAAGCAATTTATTATCTCAGCAAGAAGTTCACTCCGTACAAAGCTCGGTATTCTCTCTTGTAATGCACTTGTTGCGCTATGACTTGGGTCACTCAGAAGCTGAGACATTACTTCTGTGACTATACCACATATCTCATATCAAGGATAAATCCCTTGAAGTACATCTTTCAGAAGCCCATGCCCACTGGCAAGCTATCCAAGTGGAAAATCCTGTTGAGTGAGTTCGACATTGTTTACGTGACTCAGAAAGCGGTCAAGGGACAGGCACTGGTAGACCACCTTGCTGAAAACCCTGTGGATGGAGAATACGAACCCTAAAAATGTATTTTCGCGATGAAGAGGTATCATTCATAGGAGAAGATATTGCAGAATCCTATGACGGTTGGAGAATGTTCTTCGATGGAGCAGCAAACTTCAAAGGAGTTGGCATTGGATCAGTCTTAATATTAGAAACTGGCCAACATTACCCGGTGTCTGCCAAACTCAGATTCCCCTGCACCAACAATATGGCCAAGTATGAAGCCTGCATCTTAGGGCTCAAAATGGCCATTGACATGAACGTTCAAGAGCTGCTAGTCATTGGAGATTCAGACTTACTTATACATCAGGTACGGGGGGAATGGGCAACCAAGAATTCCAAGATACTGTCGTATCTGCACCACGTGCAGGAATTGAGAAAGAGGTTCACGAAGATAGAATTTCGGTATATTACCAGAATCCAGAACGAGTTCGCCGATGCATTGGCTACCCTGTCCTCTATGATTCAGCATCCCGACAAGAATTTCATTGATCCCATTCCAGTGAAGATCCATAGTCAGCCAGCTTACTGTGCCCATGTCGAAGAAGAAGCCGACGGAAAGCCTTGGTTTCATGACATCAAGGAATACTTGTCAAAAGAAGAGTACCTAGAGCTCGCAAACCCTACTCAGAAACGCACACTTCGTAGATTATCCAACAACTTCTTTCACAGTGGAGGAATCCTATATAGGAGGACTCCCGATTTGGGATTATTAAGATGTGTCGACGCAAAGGAAGCATCCAGGCTACTAGAGGAAATTCATGTTGGGACTTGCGGTCCACATATGAACGTTTTTGTCTTAGCAAAGAAGATACTCTGGGCTGGTTACTTTTGGATGACTATGGAAATAGAATGCATCCAGTATATCCGGAAATGCCACCGCTGTCAGATACATGCAGACATGATAAAGGTACCTCCAAACGAGATTAATGCAACAAGTTCACCATGGTCGTTCGCCGCTTAGGGCATGGACGTTATTGGACCAATCGAGCCTGCTGCCTCCAACGGACATAGGTTCATCCTCGTAGCCATCGACTATTTCACCAAATGGGTCGAAGCAGCATCTTACAAAGTAGTGACTAAGAAAGTCGTGGCAAACTTTTTCCGCGACCGTGTTGTTTGTCGATTCGGAATTCCAGAGTCGATCATTACCGACAATGGTTCCAATCTCAACAGCGACTTGATGAAAGCTATGTGTGAAACTTTGAAGATCAAACACAAGAATTCCACAGCCTATCGACCTCAAATGAATGGAGCTGTAGAGGCCGCCAACAAAAACATCAAGAAGATACTAAGAAAGATGATAGAAAAGAACAAGCAGTGGCACGAGAAGTTATCATTCGCTTTACTAGGATATCGCACCACAATCCGCACATCAACTGGGGCAACTCCCTATATGCTAGTTTACGGTACAGAGGTTGTCATTCCCGCCGAAGTTGAGATTCCATCCCTAAGAATTATACAGGAAGCTGAGCTCAGCGATGCAGAGTGGGTAAAAAGTCGTTATGAGCAGCTAGCCCTCGTAGACAGAAAGAGAATGAATGCAGTCTGCCATAGTCATCTCTATCAGAACAGAATGTCCAGACCCTTCAACAAAAAAGTCAAGCCAAGACAGTTCACACCGGGGCAACTGGTGTTAAAGTAGATTTTTCCACATAAAGATGAAGCCAGAGGGAAGCTCTCTCCCAACTGGCAAGGCCCATACATGGTTCACCGAGTTTTGACAGGAGGAGCACTTATACTTGCACAAATGGACGGAGAAGTCTTGCCAAAACAAATCAATTCAGATGCTGTCAAACGTTACGATGCGTAATCTTTATGTTTTATCAATTATGTAAATTGAATTACGCCTGACCTGATTCCCGTTTAAGAGGGTATACGTAGGCAGCCATATGGGTTCGGTCAAAATTCAATAAAAATTCCATTTTTCCCCGCAATTGGAAACTGGGGCAGAATTTTGAGGAGGACCCTCAAAATTCCGAAGCAAGTTCAGCCGATCGCCGCATGAACAACAATCAGAAATGTCAACCCATCAAACTGGGGCAGAATTTTGAGGAGGACCCTCAAAATTCCGAAGCAAGTTCAGCCGATCGCCGCATGAACAACAATCAGAAATGTCAACCCATCAAACTGGGGCAGAATTTTGAGGAGGACCCTCAATATTCCGTAGCAGGAGAGGTTGCAATGTCTCGAACCGTGTCACGGTCGTCGATTCATCCAAAAATCATTTTAAATTATACATTGTGCTATACTTTTACAAAATCATGCATGTTTGTTCGTGAAACAGCTTTGTTAAGCAACGCTACCCTAATGATACATACAGTATCATCAGACCAAGCGGACAAGTCATGCAAAACCAGTGGGGATATGAACTAACTGTCCCCTTACAAAACTCACGATTTTTCTTTGGATGCAGGAACAAAGATTGCAGAAGCCCCAAAAGATATTATCCGCCGAAGGACAGATATTGTTCAAAGACGCGATTCTCAAACCAGTCGCACGTTCCGACATTTATTATCAGCGCAAACGATGCTTCATTGCCACAATACTCACGATGGTCACAATATCGCAATTTATTACCAGCTAAGAATTTCTATTGTCATTTATTTAATCCTGCATAAAGGCTGCTATTCTGCATTCCACTCTGCATAAAGGCTGCTATTCTGCATTCCACTCTGCATAAGGCTACCTTTCTACCTTTCTAGACTATACACTGTCTCCACCTACATTCGTATTCTTGCATAAGGCTGCCATTCTGCCTTCCGAGACTAAGCATTGTCTCCATCTGCATTGCATGAGGCTACCATTCTGCCTTCCGAGACTAAGCACTGTCTCCATCTACATCTCTGCATAAGGCTATCATTCTGCCTTCGGAGGTTAAGCTCTACCTCCACCTACATTTTCATAAGGCTACCATTCTGCCTTCCAATTTGCATAAAGCTACCATTTTTCCTTCCGAGGTTAAGCTCTATCTCCACCTGCATTTGCATAAGGCTACCATTCTACCTTCCAATTTGCATAAGGCTACCATTCTGCCTTCCGTTGCATAAGGCTACCATTCTGCCTTCCGAGGCTAAACTCTACCTCCATCTACATTTGCATAAGGCTACTATTCTGCCTTCCGAGGCTAAACGCTACCTCCAATTTACTTTTCAAAAAGCAATCGCTGTCTCCACCTGCATTTGCATAAGTCTACTATTCTGCCTTCCCTCTGCATAAGGCTACTATTCTGCCTTCCGAGGCTAAGTTCTGCCTCTAATTTACTTTTCGAGACTACCCGCCGTCCCAAGCACTATTGATTTCGCCTTTCTTTCGGGCTAAGCTCTGCCCTTTAATTCGCAAGACTAAGCTCTGTCTTGCCAGCATCATACTACTACATTCTTCATGGGCTGAAATATCGCCAACTTATCCAAAGGCATCATCGTTCGGAGGCACTATCTTCATGGCCCGAAAACACCATGCCATGGCCTGAGGATCCTCTTTAATCTTTTGCATATCATTATTCAAAGGCGTCATGGTTCGGAGGCATCATCCTCATAGCCCGAGAACATCATTTCATGGCCTGCGAATCCTGCATCGAGCAATTCATGGCCCAGGACGTCATGGTCTGAGGATGTCATCCTTAACCGTCCAAAGACATCACTCACGGTCTGACGGGAACTTGCATCATGTTTAAATTACGCACAATATATGCTTGTATCATTTATTTGTAGGTAATCCGGCAAGCAACTGTCATCCTGGCAGGAGCGGTCCCGCTCCAGTTCTCCTGACCATTCCTATAAACCGTTTGTTCACCCAACCCTATGTGTTGCGTCCGTTCTTGTAAACCTTCATCGGTATACTTCGTCAATGGCTCCTGAACTACATACGGCCTAATTCCTGTAAAACCATGGATATGTAGGCAACTCAGAAACCAGGGTGCAACCTAAATCTCTTCAAACCGTTTCGCTCGGTCAAAATTGGCCATCATATCTTTACCCGACAACTCTTTCATCCTTCCCGGGTAAAGATGGGCAGCTGTTGATACCCATTTTTTCCTCAAATTATTTTAAATTTGCATATATACCTTCCAAAATCACTTTTTTATAATAATTGGTATTTTTCCATAATTTTCCATATTTTATTAATTGCTTTTCTAATTTATTCAGTACTTTATATTCAATAATTATTCATAAATTATATTATAAATAATTTCAAAATATTTTCTAGCTCAACATATCATTTGTAATCCTATTAGGATTTAATTATTTCACAAATTAGCTAGTTTGGCTATAATTACAACACTTTTGCAATTATAGCCTAATTGTACATTTTATACCATCTTAATTCAATAGTTAGTCATTTTATATTTTAAATATTAGTTAATTACCTTAATTTTACCTATTTATCCTCAATTTCATTTTATCTAATTATTAGCTATTTTTATTAATTATTTATCTATTTAATTGGGTATTTAACAATTAGCCCTTCTTATTTAAAGTATAACCTAATTTGGTCTAATACCAACCCCAATTAAAACCAACCCAATTACACAATCCAGTACCCAAGCCCAATCTCTAAAACCCACCTGACCCAACGTCTGATTAAATCTTGGCCGTTGATCAATCTTGATCAACGGCCCAAAATAGCCACTTCCTAATTTAACCCTAAAGACTATCCCCATCCCATCCTCATTTGCCCGGTCTCACTTTTCTCACAATCTCTCTAGTTCTCTCTGGTTCTCTCTAGAACCTTCTCGTCTCATCCTCTCTGGTGGAGTCTGTTCATCTCCTCCGGCCACCTCCCTTGCCGGAAGTTATGTCCTCTCATCATCTCCTGGCCCCTGCTTCACCCCATGTCGGTCTGATGATACCTTGAGGCCCTCAGGTGAACCTGGAGCGGTTCAACTCCTACCCATGGTCCCTCGTGCCATTTTCCAGCCACCTCCGGCCGTTTGAGTAAGATCTGTGACTTCTCCGGCTAAGGCCGGTGACATTTTTAAGGTTTTCTTGTTTTCTCTGGGTTCTCTGAAACCCTAACTCCTAATATTTTCCGATTTCTTTTAGATCTGTCTTAGATCTGTGTATGTTATGAAGCTTTTGACATGTTTTCCTTCAAAGAAACCTTCCTATTTGTAAATGTTCCTTCATCTCAAAATTAGGGTTTCATAACCCTTCTTTTAAAACCATTTTTTGGCTTTTACTATCATTCTACGATTTTTTCTATGATTAAACGATTTATTTGAAGTTTTCTTTTCATTTGGACTTATTATGCTGAAAACCCTAGGTTTTCCTAAATTCTGAGTCTATCTTTGACTAATATGTTCGTTTAAATGCATGAACTCTTATTTCTCATAAATGTTTAAGTTTCCTGTGATTTTACCTTGTTTTTGCTCATTAGGGTTTCTGATTATGTTCTCTTTTGCTTATATCATGTTCGTCCCGTTTAATCCCTTTAGTGTTACTGCTTTGTCTCTAAACCTGTATGATTTTGCTACTATAGACATTAGGGTTTTCGACTCTTTAATTCTTCCTGTTCTTTTAAATGTGTGCTAAACCTCGAATCCCTAATTCTATGTGATTCTTTGCCTTTCTATACTTTTGCTTGCCTATTATTTGCCTAATTGCTTTTCTTCCTGTTCGAATCCCTGACTCTCTGCAACTTTACTTTGTTAGGGTTCCTGATTTATTATTTGCACCCCTGATTCCTTGAGATTTGAAGAACCTTATTATTACTGACTTCCGACTTTTAACTTATTTTCTTACCTTGTTACATGATTAATTGGTTGCTAATTGATTATTATTTCCTTAATTGATATCTTCTTCACCTAGTCCTAATTGCTTACTTGTATCGGGTTAAAATTGTTTCCTTGTGTGTTGTATGCATAAAAACTTTCCTTAATTGTTATTTTTCCTACTAGACGTTTAAGTTTAACCCCTTTAATTAAGGGGACACCTAATTACCTGCTATACTTACACTTTATGAATATTTCCTCAAGCTATATATGGTCCCTTTCCTTATTTTGTTACCCACCGTTTGAATAATTCCCTTAATTATGGGGATACTTGTACTGATTGTGTACTGACTGATACTCAGTACCACAATCACTGGTTAATTCTGATTCCTACCCTATTGGCCACAGTTTTCAAAACTATATATACACAGTCTTCTTGTTTTTCAAAAAGACACACATACATGAACTAATCTGTGCAACTCTCTCTCTCTCTCACAACTAAACTTGCTCTTATGTGCTACTTCCTACTACTCTAAGTTAGCCGGCTACAAGCCAAGGCTACCTACTGTGCATCTCCTATTTTCTGTTTTGTGTTACTGCTTTCTGCACCCTACTGGTATGTTCTAATTTAGATTTCAGTCTTCAAACCAATATGTTTCTATTACTGTTGCAATTCATTGTGATTCCAATATGCTTGTATCTATTATTCTGTTGCTCAACATGTAACTAGGATCTTTGATTTTATCTGGTATGTCAAGTTCTGCCTTATTTATTAGCATGACTTTGTGTGTCCAAACCTTCCTTCATGCGAACCTTTCTGCTTATGTTTGGTACAGTAGTTTGGGTAGACTCTACTGTCTTAAACTGTTTGGTCTTGTTATGTTAGTATAATTCTATGCTTTACTGTGTCCCCAATCCCCTGAATCCCCTGAACTTTTGGTTGTGTGCTGCCTATTACATGTTTGTCATCATGTGTTCTATGTGTGCCCAATCCCTAATACCTCGATGTGAAAGTTTGGGTGATGAACCTGCCTTGGTTCTTTTGTTCCATGTGTGATGCTGAACATGTATTTGGTTCTGAGTTTGGTCTGCTGCTTGTTGATTTCCCTGCTCTTCTCAAATCCGTTTTATTAGGACAACTCTCTCCCCATTTTATAAAACGATTTCAATTGAGTCTCTCTTTTCAAAACTGTTTCGTACTTAAACTCTCCCAAAACTATGTTGAGCACTCTCACCTTACTCTTAGACCACTAGGTTCTGCACCTTTTGTGTGAGCATCGCTTTGGGACCCTTGAGCTCCCTATGAACTTTGACACACAAGAGTTGGCCTTCCCACACTACACTTACTCTATCTTGGCTATGAAATCTGGGTGTGAACACTGTCCGGAAGCCCTTGAGGTCATTAGGGAACTCTGACACACCGAAATTATGATAAAGGTTGTGAAACAATACATGGCACGGAGGACCTGGAGACTTGGGCCTATTATGAAGGCTCCTTATAGTTAACTTCTTCTTTTCTTACTTTTAGTTATTGTAATTCATATTCAGAGGCCTGTAATAATTATTTGTAAAGACAATTATGGGGTTGGATAGTGAAATGGGTGGGTGATATGCATGTTGTAGTATAATTAAGGGTAGAGATCATGTCTCTAGGTTTACTTTTCTCTATGCGCAATAGCAACCATATTTAGGTACAACATGCCAAGCATGCCATGCATATCATTTTACTTAGGATTTATGGGTATTGTATTCAGCATCTCATTACGCTTAGAAATCCTATCTATAGGGTATATAACAACAACAAAATGGCTATTATGATATTCTGCTCATGTCTACCTGTTCTGAGATATCATTTAGAAATCCTACCTTAGAATAAATAATGTTAATAAAATTGCAATTATGTCTCATCATGCCTACGCACTTAGAGATCCTGTTTCTAGGTAAATAACATTAAAAACTATCACCTGTGCTATTCCTAAAACTGTGCATAATGCTATGGTTCTATGTGAATTTAGAGATTCTGTCTTAGCGATTGCATAAACATCATTATGCGTTAAGACAACATGTTATTGGGTGACACTCATCTAACCACACTTAGTCTAAATACAAAACAGTCTTCCTGTTTTAACAAACTTGTAACTTAGTCTCTGAGTATCTGCAACACCTAGAATTGCATGTTATTAGGTATAACAACCTGGAGTTATCAATAAAGCTGGACAACTGCTGCATATTATTCTACACGTCTAGGAAAACCTTAGGTAATCAGCCAAAATAATAAAACCAGAAATGTCTCTGTGATTATGTTTAACTGTCAGCATGTTAAAATCAGTTGGCAAGCCTGATTAGGACTTCCTCTATGAGTTATGTAATCTGACTCTACTATTATCCCTTAGACATTATGCTTAGGATCAGAATATGAATTTAAGACCCTAATTGTGTATGAGACATGCTGTTTATGTGCAATATGTGTGGAGGTATACTTGAGCCTTTATCTGGTTTCCATGCTTTTCCCCTTGATTGAAGTCCTATCTGTTTTTATTATATGTCGCCTTAGTAATTTTCACCTTTTAAAACCTAAGGGTCTACCTAGCACCTCCATTATAGGATAGGAGTCCTAATTTTCTCCGAGACTGATAGGAAAGGGACGGGTAACAGCATGCAATAGAGGTCGTGACCAACACGCGCTTTAGTTACTTTCACGAGGTGGGAGAGGGTAGATATGGACATGATGACTGGTGCGCTAATACCACGTGTAGCCCTTCTTTGAGGAGTTTCATACCGGGTATTGCATTGATGTGATGCATATTATAAACAAACCTAGGACATTCCTTTACTTTTCATAAATATTCTTAGATTGTAATTCTTTTCAAAAGCTAGTTCTTCATTAACTGTTTTTTCAAACATTTGTACTTAGACTTAAATCCCCTACTATTTGAGCCTTACTTGTTTATTTGCTATATTGTACAAATTCACAAAAAAGTTGTTTGGCCGGGAACCACACTTGTGGATCCTGAGGGGTGCCTAACACCTTCCCCTTAGGATAATTTCAAGCCCTTACCCTGTCTTTGGTTATCAACGTAGTTATAAATGAACCCCCCTAGGTGCCCTATCGCACCTTAAAAATCGTTAGGTGGCGACTCTTCAAAAACGCAAGACCCTTTTCCCAAAAGGAATGATTTGTCTCAACCAATGTCATAAACCCGATTTCGCGAGAAAAAGGGGGCGCGACAAGGGTCTAATGAAGAGCTCGACCCCGTAATATTAGAGTCCTGCCACCGGTTCCGGGTCTACTTAGCATAAGTAGGCCCATCTATATGGTGAACGGTAGCTTGCCTTTGCTAACTATGAAAAGAGAACAGGGAAACCCTAAGCCTTGCACACATGATGAATCTATTCTCTGACAATGTTTTCCGTGGGGAAATAAAAAATTTCAGTAAACGCGTCCACGACGCTATTCTTACCAGTGTGGATCGAGTGATTCATCATCATCGCTAACAGGGACATCATCCCGCCCAGAACTCGGCCTTTTCCTGAGTCGTGGTTTCGCTTACGTTAGTTATTTTATTCATTTTCTTCCTTTGTGAAAAGATTGTTTTCAGTTATTGTTGACCTCTTTGTTTCTTTTGTTCCAGCTACCCGGTGTGAAAACCATGGGTTCAATGCCTGGACCTGTGGGTTCAGATGATTCTGGAAATCACAACACCAGAATCCTACTAGTGGAAGGAAATGGCCCTCAAATATAGGTGTTAGGCCAAGAATCATGGTAAACTAAGTCCTTCCTTTTGTCTTTGCATGAATATAGGTATCTTTATGAAGAAGTTCCTAACTCTGTTTTTTGCTTGATTCAGGACATCCGCAGGGCTCTGTCACTTGCCCCGAGGTTGACATTTAAGCTGACCCCGAGGAGGCTAGGAGGGTGCTAAAAAGCGTCGTTGCTCGAACCAGTGCTCGTAGATTTGCTCCTGGTGAAAGGGCTTCCTCTCGGAGTCCTCAGTCAGAGAATAAGCAACAAAACAAGCAACGTTCTTCCTCGGCTGGGGTCCAAAATAAGAAAATAAAGAAAGCAACAACCGAGCTGGCCATAGTGGTTGTTGTAGGGGACAGGGAAGCTAGTGATGAAGTGGCTCCCCTTAAAAGGAAAAGAATATCTTCATCAACACAACGGGGTACTCAGCCGGGAGAGCTTCAAAGCCCGACCGCATGAGAGATCCAAGAATTTTTTGTTGAGATGGATATAGTGGAGAGTGTTGATTCTCGCTTTCCGTCCCCGCCGTTGTCTCCGGTCCAAGGTGTTCTAACCCCAGACCTCTTCTGCCTTCGGCCACTGAGCAAACAATAATCAGTGCTAGTCTTGCAGCAGCTTCTTCTCATCCTTCTACGCCAACAAATTCATGCCCCTCAACACCAGCTGCATCTCCTCCACCAGTAAAAGATGTTTGAGAAAGGGATGCTTCTCCTCCCGGTCTCTCGACCATGGGAATTTAGGGCATAATTACTCACCCCATTTCCCACATCCCCGAGGGATGAGGAGTGCTACACTTTCGATTTCAAAAGAGTGCATTTTCTTTCCAAGCCGCTGGAGCTTGTGAACTATCTGAAGTAGCTGGCTTCAGAAAACGATTGGAAGAAATGGCGCTCCCTTTTTGAGGAGTCCTTGTTGAACAATGCCATGCACAGTGCGCCAACGGTACGGTACTTGTCCTCTGACAACTTTTTCTCCATTTATCTTCTGCAATAGGAATTCTAACCTTAATATTCTTTTTTACAGGCCAACTGTCTCATTTCTAAAGGCCTGCAAAAGTTTATCCTGGATAAGCAAGGACTCGCTTCCGAGTGGGATCAACTATTGGCCGAATGGAACCAACTTGTTGTGTGCCTCCCGGTGTTAGAGGCAAAATCTGCTAAGGCGGGCGAGCTTGAGGCCCGATTGCGGTAAAAAGAACAAGAGATGATGTACCACAATCAAGAAGCCACTCAATTACATGAACAACTCCAAGAGGCTAAGGCTAAGTTGGCCGAGCTCCAAGATACTAGGCTTGTTGTTGCCGACCGTGAGTCTGCCTTCGAGGAACAAGTAAATAATTTGAAATCATCCTTGAGCTCCAAGAGTTAGGAGGAAAATTCCGCCGAGTAGAAGAGGTCCCGGATGGAGGAGAGGCTAAAGTGATTGATGGACCAAATCCGGCTCCATTCGACTATGAATGTTGAGCTTGATGCTAGACTCAGTGCTCTGAGATCCAAGAGGAATAGCCTCTAGGCCGAAATTGAAAAGCTTCAGGCAAAGCTTCAGAACCAAGAGGATTCCCTCATATTTGATAAGACTTATGCAATACATCATATAAGGAGGAAGACATTGGAGGAGGCAAAAGTGGGCATCACTAGCATAGATGATTGCATTTCTTAGGCTCGAGAATTGGAATTGTTCGCTTGAGAATGCCTTCCGCTGATGCATCTGATTCTCCAAGTACTGGTTCTGAGTATTCAGGGACCAAAAGGGAGATTGAAAAAGATGAGGATGAAGGTCAAGAGCCAGCAGATGATCCGCCTTCCTCCATAGGCGAGATGCAGATCCCTCTTTGCCTTCAGGCTCTGGCACGATAATGCTTAAACTCTTTCTTATTTTCTTTTTGGTCTTTTTGTACTTTATAATTATGCCAAATTTTCATTGAGTTTGGTATTTTGATAAATATAGAAGATTTTGATTAAGTTTTGTGCAAAATACATTCATTCGGCATCGAATTAGTTAAAGCTTCGGTATACGTCCATCCAATAGCTTTTGATTACGGGCATAAATTCTTCCAGAATCAACCCTTTACTATGAGGGTTTCATAATAGAAATCCCTCTTTATGTTTACGGTGCTCTTAAAGAGGACGTCTTATGTTCATTCCGGCACAAGCATTTGAAGTTTTGGTTAACTTTCAAACGATAAAATCAACTCATCGTTTCGACAAGAAAAAAGATACAAATAAACGGACTTCATTTTGTTCTTTCTATCTTTGAAAGTACATAAGCATTCATTTGCTAAAGAAAAAACAATTTCCAATACATACTAGTACAACTTATTTCTACGGGACTGGTCATGCAATCCACAGTTCCGATGAGGCATTATTGTTCCCGGTTCTCACAGTCCCTAGTTTTCGTGGAATTCTTGTTGTTGTATAGTATAGTATTCCCCCTAGTGTACGAATGTGAAGTATGCGAATTGGAATGTTGGAAGGCCTGCTTCATTGGTGGAAACAACTTGTGAATTGTTAAATAGTCTTTGGTTCAATGGAAAGATTTGCTTCCCATTAGTGATTTGTCATCGAGCCAAAAATTATTTAACCATCCCATAGTGGTTTATCATTGATGTGTATACTTCAATACCTTGTCATATAAAGGTCTTATCATTGAATATGACTCTTTTTGTAGTAGGCTTTCCGTTGTTGCCTCGTTAAAAACCTTTCCAGAAAAAACCGATTGCGACAAAAAATTGGTCGAAGGAAAAAAAATGTTTAGCACATACTTTGTGTATTAATGGGATCCATCAACAGTAATACCTTTTGAGGTGAGTAACGTTCTAATTGCTGGGCAATTTGAATCCCTCTTGTTTTTCTAATTCATACGACCATTTACCGGTGACAACTGAAACCTCGTAAGGATCTTCCCATGTCGGACCTAGAGTCCTAGTGTTGATTTCCTGAGTGCTCTGAGTCACTTTCCTTTTAAAAAAATCACCCACTTTAAAGTAGCGCAGGTTGGCCCTCCGATTATAATATCTTTCCATCCTTTACTTTTGAGTCGCCATCCTCTTGTATGCCAAGTCCCCGTGTTCATCGAGCAAATCCAGCTTCACCAGTAATGCCTCATTATTTGCTTCTTCATTTGCTCAGAAAAATGGTAAAGTCGGCTCCTCTACTTCCACCAATATCAGATCTTCTAAACCATATACGAGAGAAAAGGGTGTTTTTCCCGTGCTTGATTTTGTTGTCGTTTGGTACGCCCATAGCACACCTGGTAACTATTCAAGCCATTTACCCTTAGCATCTTCTAACCTCTTTTTAAGGTTTTGGATACGCACCTTATTGGTTGATTCTGCCATTGGCGCTAGGATAGTACGGTGAGGATGTAATCCTTTTTCTTTTCAATTTTCTAGAAATTTTGTAACTTTTGAGCCTTTATACTGTGGTCCGTGGTCGAAGGCAATCTCCTTTGGTATTCCGAATTGGCATATTATGTGTCATAGGAAGTCGACCACTTCGCGCTCACCAATTTTTGGTAAGGACCTGCTACAACCCATTTAGTGAAGTAGTTAGTTAGAATTAAAAGGAATTTTACCTTTCCAAGACCCGGTGGCAGTGGACCAACTATATCCATCCCCCATTTCATGAATGGCCATGGGGACAACACCGAATTCAAGAGTTTTGCCGGTTGGTGCATTAATTGCGCATGTCGTTTCTATTTGTCACATTTCTAAATGAATGCCTTTGCGTCTTCCTCCATCCGGGGCCAATAGTAACATGCCCTAACCAGCTTTAGATCTAGCGAATCTACACAATAATGGTTCCCACAAATTCCTTTATGGACTTCTCTCATCATGTAGTCTACCTCTGATGCTCCCGAATATAGGGCCAACGGGCGTTGGTACGATCTCCTATATAATTTCCCATCCATGAGGCAGTAATGAGATGCTTTGGTGTGTAGTGCCTGGGACGCCTTCGGGTCTTCGGGTAATTTTCCATGTCGAAGATATTCGCAAACTCGTTCCTCCAGTCTCAGACTAAGCTATTTGGATTGACTTCACAATAACCATCCATATCTAATACCGAATGCAGAAGTTGGACTACTTTACCAGGGTCAGATTCTTTCATCTTTATTGATGACCCCAAATTAGCCAATGCGGCTGCTTCCACATTTCTTCTCTCGGAATGTGTATGATCAACCATTCCCTAAATCGTGTAAACAATGCTTGAATCGTATTAACATATTGCTGCATACATTCTTCCTTTATGTCCAAAACCCCGTACACTTGGTTTACTACCAGCTAGGAATCACATTTGATCTCGATGACCTCGGATCCAAGTCCCCGGGCTAGTTCAAGTCTTGAAACCAAAGTCTCATAGTCAGCTTCATTGTTAGTTAATGGAACAGTATTAATGGCATGTCTCATGCTTTCTCCTGAGGGTGTGACTAAAACAACCTTGAGGCAGACACTTATAAATTGGAATATTCATCCATAAACAAGGTCCAAATTCCCGATGTCATTTCCGACACCAACGGTGCTTCCTTAGTAACCAAGGACATTAATTTGGGACTTAAATCGGCCACAAAGTTGACCAAAACTTATGACTTGATCGCAGTCCTAGACTTATACTCAATGTCGAATTCGCTAATTTGGACTGCCCATTTAGCCAACCGGCCTAACAACTCAAGCTTGTGAATAACATTACACAAGGGGAAGGTTTTCACAACGGCTATCGGGTGGCATTGAAAATAAGGCCTAAGCTTTTGATAGGAGACTACTAGAGCAAATGCCAATTTTTTGAGGTGCGGATAGCGAGTCTCTGCTGCAGATTACATTTTGCTATTGTAATAAACAGAAAATTACGTACCATCCTCTTCTCGGACCAAAACAGCACTTCCCGCTACTTCTGAGACTGCTAAATATATAAGCAATTATTTGCCATCCCCTGGTTTTGATAGTAGCGGGCGGATGGATAAGTATATTTTTAAATCATTCAGTTCCTGCTGGCATTCAGGATTCCACTCAAAATTGTTCTTCTTTTTCAGAAGCGAGAAAAAGTGATGACATTTTTTTGAGGATCGTGAGATGAACCTGCTTAAAGCGGCCAATCTTCCAGCTAACCTATGTACTTCATTTATGCTCGTTAGATGGTCTGGGATGGCTTTGATTTTATCGTGATTTACCTCAATCCCACTTTGCGAGACCAAGAACCCCAAGAACTTACCAGAACTCGAACGCGCATTTTTCTAGGTTAAGCTTCATGTTGTATTTCCTCGAAATGTCAAAAGTCTCTTGAAGATGCTTCAAATGATCCCCTGCATTCAAAGACTTGACTAACATGTCGTCGCTATATACTTCCATTGTTTTGCCTATCATTTTCTCAAACATTTTAATAACGAGCCTTTGATAAGTGGCTCTAGCGTTTTAAATCCCAAACGGTATCAAATTGCACTATGTGCGAAAATTTGTTATGAAAGAAGTTTTTTTCTTGATCCTCCGGGTTCTTTTTGATTTGATTTTACCCGAAGTAAGCACCAAGGAATATCATTAACTCGTGCTCGGCCGTAGCATCGATCATTTGATTAATGTTCGACAACAAGAACTAGTCTTTAGGGAACGCCTTATTAAAGTCCTTATAATCTACAAACATTCTAAACTTGTTATTCTTCTTTGTAACTACAACTACATTAGCTAACAATTTTGGATATTTTACCCCCTGGATTGAATCTATGTCGAGTAGTCGTGTTACCTCTTCTTTAACAAGGTTATTTCTGACCTCGGCTATTGGGCATTTCTTTTGCCTTACCGGTGAGAAGTTCATATCCAGGATTAGCTTGTGCACGACCACCTCTAATAGTATGCTTGTCATATCCGAGTGCGACCACACAAAACAATCGGTGTTAGCTTTAAGGAGATTAATAAATATTGACCTAAGCTTAGGGTTTAACCTTGTTCCCAAATAGAACTTCCTTTCCACAAATTGTTTGAACAACGCCACATGCTCGAGTTCTTCTGCAGTTGACTTGGTTGCATCTTTCTCCTATGCTACCAAAAAGTATCTCGGAACCTGATAGGATCCCAATGACTCATTACTCTTATCGTCTACATTCGGAGTGGGAGAAGGCATCAGCTCTTGTAATTGCTATTTGTTGGACTTCTTTCCCTTGTTGTTGGAAACTGTTATCGCGTTCATCTCCCTTGTCGTCGGTTGATATCCCCTTATTTGTTTTATTCCTTTCGGGGTCGGGAATTTCAGAAGTTGATGATATATTGAGGGCACATCCTTCATCTCGTGTATCCACGGCCTCCTGAAGATTACATTGTAGCCCACGTCTCCGACTACCACTTCGGATAAGGTGGTTTTGGTTACCCCCTCAGCGTTCGCAGGCAGCAAGATCTCTCCTTGGTTGTCACACTTGTAAAGTTTAACTCAACTAAGAGTTTTGTCGCATGTATGATGCTTCCGGTCAGTTTTGCTTGCTCCAACAATCTCCATTGGATGATGTTGGCCGAGCTTCCTGGGTCAACCAAAACATGCTTAATTTTGAAATCTAAAACATTAAGGGAGATTAGTAGAGTGTCATTAAGTGGAAGAAGGAGTCTGTTAGCGTCTTCCTCCGTGAAGGTGATATCATCTTCCGCGACTTTGCGGAGTCTCTTGTTATTAGTCACTGATATTTATGTTTTCTAGGTCGCCAAGAAGGTTACACATTGATTTCATTCCCTCCGAAAATCATGTTGATAATTAACCGGGGAGAGGCTTCTACCGCCTTTGAAGGCTCTACATTATCCCAGCCTCGGTCATAGTTGTATTTGGCTCTATCACGCTGAAATTCTCTGAGATGGCCATTCTTTAATAACATCGCCACCTCTCACGTAGATGGCGACAGTCCCCATATCTATGGCCTTGAGTCCCATGATATTCTCACCACAAGTTGGGATCCCTTTGGCTGGGATCAGATCTGATTGGCTTCAGGAATCACGCTTCTTTGGTATTCCTCATCATCGACACCAACTCCACTACGCTGATGTTGAAGTTATATCCAATAATATAGGATATATGGAGTCCTGGGCCCCTAGTACATCTCTTTCTTGTAATGATTTGTTGTTTCAGCCGCGGTCGGCTCTTTTATCAAGGGGTCAACCCATTGTCATTCCTAGATCCGCTATCGGTCCTCCCGGTACCATCGAAATGGACATCCCCCCTTGGGATGTTATTATCAACTTCTTGAGCCGTTTCATTCGCAGGAACACTGGTAGGAATCTGGCCTCTTCAGTTTGCTTTATTAGAAGCACTTGACAACGCTTGTTTTAACTCTGCCATTACCTGATCCTTCCTTACGTGACTCATGATTTCTTTCTACTGTTCTCTTAAGACTCTCACCATTTTCACGACATGTTCTTCCTTATCTTCATCAAGAGTTGGCTCCCGCACATGTTCGGGGGTACTGCCCTTCACGAACCGGGGTTGCATCACCCCTTCGTCATGGTTGTCGCGTATTGAGTCTTCATGTTGACGCAAATTTGTGTCCCTCAACATTGTGCGTATTGTTGACATCATTAGTTGCCATTGTTAATTTCTTGCTATGAAAAACTCAAACACATTAGTAATAAACATAAGTATCAAAGAAATTACGCAACTGTATAAGCCTCACGGTGGGTGCCAAGTTGTTTGCCCGTAAAACTATACAGTTAAATTTGTTACGTGATTTATAGACAATCGAACTGATTTGATCCAAAAATGATAAAGAAATAAGATTTAAAATAAGACTGATGTTGATACCCAATGTTTCCTAAAAAAATATTTTAAATTGCATATCTATCTTCAAAATCATGCATTAATAGCAATTGGTATTTTTCCACAATTTTCCTATATTTTTATTGATTTATTCAGCATTTCATTTCCAATAAATGATCACAAAATTGCATCAAAAATAATTTCAAAATCATTTCTTGGTTTCATTGATTATTTAGGGTCCTATTGATGCCAAATTATGTCACAATTAGCCAAATTGGCACCTTCTGGCTATAATTGCAATAACTTTGTAATTATAGCCCAATCATATGATTTTATGCTATTTTTATCCAAAAATTAATCATTTATATTTTAAACACCAAGTAATCATTTTTAACCATTTGTTATGCATGAAATTCATTTTTTGTACAATTATTAGGTATTTTATAAAAAACATTATTTAATTTAACTAGGTATTTAACAAACAACCACTTTCATTTCAATTATGGCCTAATTAAAACCTGACCCAAACCCAATTTAAAGAGGCCCAAACACCCCAGGCCCAATACCCTATTCACCCGACCCAATCCTATGTTTAATCTGGACCGTTGATCAATTTTGATCAACGACCCAGATTAACTTTTTCCTTAATTAATCCCTAAAGACTACCCCTTCCCCCTTCACTCTCTCCGTCGTTACATCTCTCATCTCTCTCAAAACTCTCTCTGTTAAACCTAGCTCCTCCCACTGGCCGTCAACTTGCCGGCAACTATGGTGGTCTCACCACCATCCCAGCCTCATGGCTCTCTTCCTACGCCGGGTATTGCTACCTTTAGGTCTTCAAGGGAACCAGAAGGAAGTTCACTAACCTCCCGTGGGTTTTCATGCCATTCTCAGGCCGATCATGGCCGTCTGAGTAAGACTCTACCATCTCCGGCTAGAACCTGTGACTTCTAGGTCGGTTCTCCTTTTCTTTGGGTTATCTCTGTGAAACCCTAATTGTTAGCTCTTGATTTTCTTAGATCTGTAATAGATCTGAGCATATTATGAGTTATTTTTGTTGTTTCCTTAAAAGACTTTCCGACTTTTTTTCAAAATGACTCTTCATCTTCAAATTAGGGTTCTTAAACCCTTTCTCAAAAATGGTTTACCTTCTGATTTTCAATGTTATTCTATGGTTTTCATCATGTTTAAACGTTTATATGAGTTTCTCTCTTTTTATCTAAGTTATTATGCTAAAGCCTTAAGTTTTCTTAGTTTTTCATCTCTGATTCTGAGTATTTGGTCGATTAATTTGCATATGTGTTCGTCTCTCATGAATATTCTATGATTATGTGATTTTTACCCTATGTTTGCTTGCTAGGGTTTCTGATTTCGATTTTTCCTACTTGTTATGTGTTTATTCCCAGAGATGTTTGCTAGGTTCTGATTTTCTGTGATTCTACTATGTTTGTTCATCAACATGTCTGACTCTTCACTTCTTCTGTCGATATAATGTTTACTCTGTTGATTCGTACTATGTTCTACTTGAATCCCCCGTTCTAAGTGGTTTTTTACTTTGCTATGATGATTAGGGTTGTTTATTTTACCCTATACTGTGATTGCCTCGTTTATTTGCAGCCATTTTTGTTACTTCCTCTCATCAGTATCATTTCTTAATTTGGATCCCTGATTTATGTGATTCTTTTACCCTACTCTTGTCTATGTTATGCTTTCTTCATCTAGTTGGGATACTTTCCTTTGGTCAGTGTTACCTTCCAATGGAATCCCTGATTCTCTATGATTGATATACTCTGTTCTCTACTGATTTCAACCACTAAATATTCTCTTGCCTTATTTTGTGGTTAATTATGGTGCAAAGTTGATTCTTATACACTTTCCTTAATTAGAATATTCTGAATCTAGTCTTTATTACATGTGATATACTTGTATTATTCTTATGCTTGTTTCCTTATGTGTCATGTTCAGTCTTACATGATTTCACTCCTTATTTATCATTGCTTATTACCGTTTGAATTTTAACTCCTTAATTAAAGGAAGTCCTTATACTGATTTGATTCTAATTGGTATATATTTCTATAATTACTGATGAACTTTGATTTTTACCTTATTTTACTACCTGTTTTCCAAATATAAGTACCCTACTCTTTCATTAGCACACATTGTTAAAAAAACTATCTTTCTTACACAAAAGTTCTCTTATGCTCTCTTTTCTTTGGCTATTATACTCTTTTGTTTTTCACTATGTGTTTGCTCTCTCCTACACTGGTATGTCTGGATTTCAGTTTAAGTCCCAAAAACAATATGTTTCTTTTGCTACTTCAATTCATCCTATTTCTACTATATTTCTATTTATGGTTTTACTGTGAAGTTTGCATCTAACCTGGTTGTATTAGTGTTCACTTAGCAATGTTATGTACTCCCCTCCCTTAGACTCAGCATGCTTGTATAAATGATATCCCCCTTTCTAGTATACCTCAGTATGATTCTATTTCCTTTATGTTTCTCTGATTATTAACTTGAACCTTCTGTGGCAAAACAACTTGAACTTACTTCTCTGTAGTTCTGGAATACATGTTGCCTTAATCCCTTGAATACCCTTAGGATTGCTTTGGTTCTGTACCTATGTGTGGTTTTGCCTACTATGTGCTCACCCTTATGTGCTCTATACCTGTCCCCAATTCCCATTACCCCTGCTTATGGTTGTTGAACTGGTCTTGACTCTTGATTCTTTGTGTGGTGTTGAACATGTTTTGATCCTGAGATTGATATGTTGTTTTGATTGCCTTGCTCTTTTCAAACTGCCTCATTGAATAAACTCCTTCTGTTGTTTTTACAAAACTGTGTCAAATCAGTCTCTCTTCAAACTATGTTTTTTACAAAAAACTACTTCAAATTAGTCTCTTTTCAAACTGTTTGTTTTCTTACTCGATCTTTTCAAAATTATGTCAAGCACTCTCACTCTACTCTTAGACATCTAAGTTCTGCCCCTCTAATGTGTGACTGCTTAGGGATCCCTATGAGATCCCTCTAAACTCTGATACATTAGAGCTAGCCCTTCCACACTACACTTAATCAACCATGGTTATGAAATCTGGGTGTGAGCATTTCCCGGGATCCCTTGAGGTCCTTAGGGAACTCTGACACACGCGGATTATGTAAAAGGCAGTGAAATACCATCTGACATGGGAAACTATGGTAATTTGGCCTATTGGTAGGCTCCCTATAATGTAACTTCTTATTTTTATTATCTATTTATGTAATTCATTCAATATTGGTTTGTAATAATTTATTGTAAATGAATATTGGAGATGGATAGTGAAAAGGGAAGGGTAGATACATAAGTTATCTATATAAAGGATAGAAACCATGCTTTTAGGTTTTCATTTTCCTCTACGCGTACTAGAATCCATGTTTAGGACCAATACATGCCAAGCATATCATGCATTAGATACCATGCTTTAGATATTTATGTACACTGTTTTCAGCATCTCATTTGGTACGCTTACTATCACTTAGAAATCATGTCCCTAGGATAAATGATAACATTAATGTAAACTGTTGTTCATGCATATCATTTCTAATAAAGTTGTAACTTTCCATGCATTTAGAGTTCATGCTTTAGGAGATTCTGCAATCATATTGTGCATTTAGAATTCCTGCTCTAGGAATCCTGCATGTAAATCATTCTGCACTTTATATGTGCACATTAGACACCATGTTTTAGGACTTCATACATACTCACTCAATCACACTTAGCTAAAGTATCAGTGCATGGAAAAGATATAAAACAGTCTCACCTTGTTCTTTAAACAAACTAGTAATAATCTTGTATCACTTAACACCTAGAACAGCATGTGTAGGTAATATAATCTATAACAATTTTTCTCTAATAATCTTGGTAATAATCGCGCATTATCTCTCGCCTAGGCAAGCCTTAGGTAACCAATCCTTATAAAATTAAACTTCCTCTTTTTGTCTTTGCTGCTTAATGTTTAACAGGTTTAAATCAGTAGGCAAACTGATTAGGGCTCTGCTTCTGAATTCATAAAACTAAGTATGCATGCCTCTTATGTCCTGATACTCACCTAGACATCATGCCTTAGAATCCTGTTTAACAATCTTGTTTTTACTTGTGTTTGAGTCGTGTTGTTTACATGCATTATCTGCGGAGGTAAACTTGAGCCTCCTATTTGCTCCTTCTTGCTTTATTTTCTGCATTCCTATGTGTTATTGCTTGTCGCCTTAGTATTTTCTCTTTTAAACCATAGGCGTCTGTCTAGAACTGCCTATAGATAGAGGTCCTAAATTCCGTCGGGACTATTAAGAAGGGACGGGTAACAACACACAATAAAGGTCGTTAAAAATTCGCTTAAATAACCGCTAAAGGGTGGGAAAGGGTAGATATGGATATGATGACTGGTGCGCTAATGCCACGTGTAGCCCCTCTTCTGAGGAGTGATTACCGGGAATTGTACCAATGTGATCCTATAGGATAAATAACCTAGGACTTACCCCCTATCCTTTAACATATGTGTTTAGACTATAAATATTTCAAAAAAGAAACCTTATATATATCCTTAGGCTTTAATCTTTTTCGAATGTGCTTTCACATGTGTGCTTAGACTACAAACTCTTTCAAACCCCTCACTTGTTTAAACTGTAATTGCTTATGTGCTACCTGCCGAAAATCACAAAGTTGTTTGGCCGGGAACCACAGTTGAGGACTCTGAGGAGTTCCTAACACCTTCCCCTTGGAGTAATTTTAAGCCCTTACCCTATCTCTGGTTATCCAAATCCGTGTTTGTAAATGACCCTTAGTAGGTTCCCTAACGCACCTTAATCTGTTAGGTGGCGACTCTCCGATTCCTTGCATACCCCATTCCCAAAATGAAACGTGTTGTCCCAATAATGTCAAGAACTTTTACCAATCCGAAAGGAGAAGTTAAAAACGGGGTGCGACAACATGGCGACTCTGCTGGGGAATTCTAGGATTTTACCATTCTTAAAAAACTTCGTGAATTTAGACCTTTACTTTGTTAATGTTTACATTCCTTTACCCTTTCCCCTTTATGTGCCATTAACTGTTTATTTCCTTCAAGAATTTGACCTTTCTCAAAAGCAAAACTAACATGTTTCCTTGTTTTCCTTTGTAATCACTTTCAATTACAACTGTTGTATAATATTTTATACTTCAATACCACACAAGAGGGGGTGATTTGTGTGGTGTCCAATTTTCGAGTGTTGTCATTATAGAAGGACTTGGTTCTTCTATGTGTTCCAACTCGTACTGTTGCGGAATAATAAATGCAGAAAAGTAAAGAACACAGAGATTTTTACGTGAAAAAAACACCCGGCTCAAAAGGTGAAAAAAACCACGACCTACCACTCAGTAGGATTTTCTCCAAAGACTTCACTACAACTCTGAGCCAACAACATTTACAAAATAAATTCTTTTGTAAACCTAAGGATTAACTCTAACCCTTTGTAGCAACCTAGCCTCTAGCTAATTACGACAAGCTTCAAGCTAACTCTAACTTGAACAGTGTGTACCTGTTACAATTGCTTCTAAGAAAGCTAAAAGATACAATATTAAATCACCTACTACAACTAGCTAGACTCGAAAGACAAATAGATGGAACTGGTTCTTCTAGCTGGTTCAAGTAGCTCCAGATTCGCACTCTCCAATTTGGCTCGAACTGCTTGCAAAATTTCTTCACGAGTTTTGCTCTTAATTCTTGGTAAATTTATGCTTTTGTGCGTCTCCGTATCATAAGAACAATCTGCAATTTATAGGAGTTAGTAGATAAGGAATTAACTAGAATCTAATGCAACTCTTCCTTGGTGAAAGAGTTCTAGTCAAACTCAACTCCTAAATCCTTCCTTATCTTAGATTCTGTTCTTATTGAATAAGGAGTCCTTCTCCAATTTCGTTTTTGCAATCTTTTCGATCAGAAGATATCTCAATTTTATCAGAATAAATTTATCTCCTGCATGTACATCTCATGTGCCTTTGACTCTGCTGGTCTATGTCACTTGTGATGGACCTAGTTCATCTCGGAGTTCCTTTGTCAATCTTCAAAACTATTTCCTTTCATGGGCCAACATTGTATTTACTGCTTTCACAACGTGCAAATACACGACTACATGCCTTTACTGCTTATTTATTGCATAATCATGCTCAACATCATACTCCACTCGTGCCAATACAAATCTTATTGCAACGCTTGATGAGTGGTTGCGCTCTTCCTATTTTATATCACCCCTAAATTCGGAAAGGCTGACGGTTCCGTGCCTTCCCCCTTGAGTTGTCCGCTCAAGGGTACCAGTCTAAAACTTCAGAGAAACCTTACTCTGCTATATTGCACATGCATGATGGTCAAACCTAGCTAGGTTAATGTGTTGTCCGCACAATGGCCTTTAAGACAGCCTTATCCAAAGTCCATTGGGTTTTCGTAATCCCAACGGACATCATCACGTTCTGTGCATTTATTTGGAGAACTAAATGCTTGTATGCCAATCATAAATGTTAAATAGTTGAGTCTGGTGGGGGTAAGGGCCTAACTATGTTTATCTTGCATAAATATGAGGCACGAAGTCCCTAGATTCGGCATGGTTAGCAATATTCTCCCAAAGCTCTTGAACTGGTGGGAGGATCTTCACTCTAGTAATAAGAAACTGGTCAAGAAATACTTGGGTAACTTACCGTCTCTCCTAGACATCTAACCCAACAACATGTTAATCGAGGCTGCCACACTATTCTGGGATAGCGAAAGAGTCGTCTTCCGCTTTGGGGACATTAAGATGACACCGTTGCTAGAGGAAATTGGAGGACTAACTGGGTTAGTCTGGGAAACCCCTGCACTATTGGTGCCTGAGAACCGCACGGGCAAGGGTTTTCTTAAAATGATGGGTCTCAAGAAGAACTTGAGTTAGAATTCTTGAAGCACTCATACATACCATTCGAGTACTTATATGAAAGGTACGGTCACAGCAAATCATACCGTACCTACCATGAAGAATTTGCTATTACATCCTTCGGACATATTCACCGTAGGGTATTTGTCTTCATTATTTGCTTTCCTGGGATTGATCGTGTTTCCAACAAAGAAAGAAAGGATTCACACTAGGTTAGCCATGGTAACCAAGACCTTGATAGAAGGAATTGACGGGCAAGCCTTTAGCATCATCCCTATGATCATCTTGGACATTTATCGAGCCTTAGAACGCTGTCAAAGAGGAGCTAAGCACTTCGAAGGTTGCAATCTGTTACTACAACTTTGGCTCTTAGAAAATCTCTAAAAGGTCAGTACCAGCAAGAGTTTCCGCGAAGGGCATGGAACAATCACATTGCCTTCCATCAGCCTAAGCGGATGACATATATCCCCGATAGGTTTGCTTAGCTAGAGACTACCAAGGAATGGGTAGAGTTCTTTGATAATCTAACTGAGGAATAGATACAGTTGATGTTCGAGTGGTTTCCAACAGACAAATTCATCGTCAGGTCCAGGGATGCACCACACCTGGTGCTAATCGGGCTGAGAGGAATATATCCTTACGTTCCTCTCCGGGTTATGAGACAAGAAGGCAGAAAGCAAATTGTACCAAGGGTCGACAAGATGAGCCATTTTCGATCTGACTTTCAGGATGATGATATACCCTACAAGTGCCAATCCCAACATATGTGGCATTGTAAAATCATAATGGAGAAGAACACAATTGAACCAGACAGGTATCACGCAGGTTGCGCACCTTTCTACTCAGGGTGGTTAAAAGACGACTTGGATGGGTTAATTAGGCTGGGGATCATCCGAGGCCACGGAATCATAGAGGAAAGCGCCGAGGCTCAGGTCAAGTACAATCGGCTGCGCAAGAAGATTCATGAGTACGAAAATGAGCACCATGAGATACATGAAACCAACAAGAGATTGATTGAAGAATGGAAAGACATGGTCGTCCATTCCAACAAGAAGCTGGAATACTTGTAGCGAGGCATAGTCGAGCTGGAAGGTAAGATCATCAAGAGGGTTGAAGGCTGTCAGAAAGCTGAGGGGAATGAAGGTGGACATTTGGCCAGAGCATACCTACTGCTAGGACTGCGCGAGCTGGGGAACCTGTTCGATGGAATCCAGGATGACGAATTTGGGGAAGGTCCTTCTAGGACCAAGTAGGATAGGATTTCCTTTTATCAGTGTAATAAGGCCAATGGCCATTAGTGACTTTATTTCTTGTTTATTATTTTAGTGTCATTTTGGATTCGTCTATTTTTCACATTAATGAAATGAGGCATTATGGTATTTAAGTTCTCCAAATCAATTTGTCGCTAGGCCTACCTCGGGCACAATGAGGCTCCCAAATTAGGACACGCTTTATATTCTCGCACTATGTGTTTAAATACCGCAATACTTTTTCATAATCCTCACTGACTTGGCTACCTTTTGTTTTTGTTTTTGTTTTCTTTCCTTTTATTATTCCCCTCCCCAAATGTTGGTTCGTGCACTCTGGCATCATCATCATACTACACAAGATCCAGGGGCCCTCCACCCTCTCCTCCTCCTAGTCCTCCCAAAGGCAAAAGCAAAGGCAAAGGGAAAATGGAAGATTCGAACAATATCAGGAAAGAGAATACAGTTGAACGAACAGAGGCTGATGACAGTCAAGGTATTCAGGTTCAGAATGAGGCTATGTCGCAACTCGAGCAGAGGTTGTTGAAGCTCCAAGGAGCACTGGAGCAGGTCCAGAATTTGGCAAACTTATCCTTCACACTCAGTGTTTCAGATGTCAACCTACCTAACACCCAAAATCCCATACCTCCTCAAAATACCCCAAACAAACATAATCATCCCACAACCCATCACCACACCACTCCACCAAAGAATCAAACTCTTCCACCACAATACAACCATTACTCGTCCCCGAGCCACAAAACTCCACAAGCGACCACCTTTACACCCAAGCGCCAGGCCATCACAACAACCCCATCTACGTGGAAACTCTGTCGCACTCCACCCAACCCATTTCATACACACCTGAATCCAGTGAAAAGGATTTGCTTATCAAGAATTTGGCTGAAGAACTTAAGAAGCTGACTAGCCGAGTTCAAGGTGTTGAGGGAAGAAAGGGAGTTGAAGGGCTGAACTACGAATATCTCTGCATACAGCCCGATGTCGAATTGCCCGAGGGGTAAAAACCTACTAAGTTCGAGATGTTCGACGGTACAGGTGATCCGAGGGTCCATATGAGGACCTACTGTGATAAATTGGTTGGAGTGGGAAAGGATGAGAAGATTTGCATGAAGCTTTTTATGAGGAGTCTAACAGGGGATGCTCTGTCTTGGTACATTAGCCAGGACCCTAAGAAGTGGTCCAATTGGGTGAACATGGAATCAGACTTCATTGATCGGTTCAGTTTCAATACAGAGAATGCCCCGGATGTGTTCTATATTCAGAATCTTAAGAAGAAGCCCACGGAAACTTTCCGCGAGTATGCTACTCGTTGGAGATCTGAAGCAGCTAAGGTCAGGCCCGCCCTAGATAAAGAACAGATGAGCAAATTCTTTGTCCGAGCATAAGACCCACAATATTATGAGCGGCTGATGGTAATTGAAAACCACAAATTCTATGACATTATCAAGTTGGGTGAGAGAATTGAAATAGGGATTAAAAGCGGAATGGTTAAAAAAAATTAAGGGATTGCAGGCTACGAACAAGGCCCTGCAATCTGGCTGTGTGTCCAATAAAAGAGATATGGGAGCTGTAATGGTTGCACAGAGGACTACATCCCCACTGAAATATCAAACCTACCAAACACCCCCACTCACATATCAACCAACACCAACATACCAAGCACCCTCGCCCACATATCAGTCAGCACCTCCACCAACATATCATCAATCTTCTCGCCTACTTATCAGCCGCAATCTCCCAGATATTCCCAACCAGCTCCTATTTACCATACCTAAAACTCTCAACCATATCACTACCAATCACCCCCTACTCGACAAAATTTCCCGAGACCTCGACCCAACTTTGATCGCACGCCTCCTAAATAATACACTGCCATCGCTGAGCCTATTGACCAGTTATATGAAAGACTGAAAGCTGCTAGTTACGTCACTCATATCCCTACTGTGACCTTTGAGAACCTCTCTCAATGGGTTAATCCAAATAAGACATATGCATACCATTCTGGCATGAAGGGACACACAATTGATGAATGCCGCTCACTAAAAGATAAGATACAATCTCTAATCGACAATAAGGTCATTCTAGCAAAGGAACCTACTCCCAATGTCCGCAACAATCTGCTCCCAGACCACAAGGGTGGAGTCATTAACATGATTGAGGTAGAAGAAGATTGGGACCCAGAGGGGTCGGTCGGGTTGATCATAGAAGGTAATGACCCAAAGAAGCCAGCAGTCATATTGAATCCCATTATAGTCTAGATTCAGCCATCCAGAGATGTTGAGGTTACGGCGTTAGTCCCATTTGAGTTTGAAGAGGCACTACCTGCAGATGCACATGTGCCATTCGAGGTTGAAGTTATGCCACCTACTAAGGCACCCGTCCCATTCGATGTGAAAATAGCTGCACCAATCACAGTGGCGGTGTCAACCATACCACCCTTTTACACCAATGTTGTACCATGGGATTATGTAGCTGAGGCAAGAAGAAAAGGCAAAGTCAAGATAGAAGAAGCTACTGTTGCACAGGGAATGACAAGGACTGGCAGGGTCTATACACCTAAACACTTGACAGAGTCCAGCAAACAAGCTTCCAACAGGAAACCTATTATTGAGACAGGCCTAGACGATCTCTGGAGGAAGGTGCAGGCCAAAGAATACTCAATCGTTGATCAGTTTCCCAGCCCAGATATCCATTATGTCATTGCTACAGAATTCAGAGATGCACAGAAATGCTTTGATGAAAGTGCAGAACGAAGCATATGTGCCAAATAACATCACCTGCGGGGAAATGGACAATATGGTAGGTCAGGTATTAGAAAGTCATAAGATCACCTTCCACAAGGACGAGCTGCCACCTGAAGGGTTAAGTCATAACAAAGCACTGCACATCACCGTGCAATGAGAGGACAACTTCATCACCAGGATTCTGATTGACGGGGGATCCAGCCTCAACATATGTCCGTTGACAACACTCAAGAAATTGGGCAAGGGATTGTACGAGATAAGAGAAGGGTCTATGAATGTGAAAGATTTTGATGGTTCTCAGAGGTCCACCATCGGTGAGATCAGTCTTTGTTTGCAAATGGGACCTACGTGGTTCAAAGTTGATTTTCAGGTGATAGACATATCAGCGTCCTACAACTTGTTATTAGGAAGGCCGTGGATACATGCCGTTGGGGATGTGGCATCAAGGTTGCATCAGGAAGTAAAATTTGAATGGAACCACCAGGAAGTGATCATCCATAGGGACGGAAGCAATCCTATCTATAGTCGCCAAACCATCATGGTGGTTGAAGGTAGAAGAAGGCTGGGTGGAGAAACCTACCACCATATTGAACGAGTCAACGCAATAGACAAAGATAAATGGTAGGACAGTAAGATCGCAAGCATACTGAACTAGAGTGGATACGAGCCTGGGAAAGGACTCGGTAAGAATCTTCAGGGGATTTCCAAGCCAATACAGCTCAAACGCCATGGCACCACTTTTGGTCTAGATATAAGTATACATGGAAAGAGTACAAGAACTGGTCGCCACCATGGGGTGGTCCCTATTAACCATTGGAATAGCCGATACCGCATCTGGAGCATACCTTTCAGCAGGCTGATATCATATAGGGGTTAGAAGAAGAAGAAGCACTGGCTGCCTTGAAGGATCTATTATTAAAAGACGATGATATGGATTGTTGTGTCATTGTTGAGGAGAAGGAGGACTTCAGTCATTAATAGATTGTTTCGCCAGTTACCACCAGATATGGATGGACGAGGAAGACGCTGAGAAAACGGCTTTCATTACGCCACGGGGAGTGTACTGCTACAAGATGATGCCATTCGGCCTGAAGAATGCTGGGGCCACCTATATGAGGGCTATGACCACTATCTTCCACGATATGATACACAAAGAGATCGAGGTGTATGTGGATGATGTCACTATCAAGAACAAGAAAGCCACCGACCACATAGCAGATCTGAAGAAGTTCTTCAACAGGTTATGGAAATACAATCTGAAGATGAATCCCGCAAAGTGTGCATTTGGGGTTCCTGTTGGGAAGTTGCTTGGGTTTATCGTGAGCCGTCGAGGGATAGAACTGGATCCATCAAAGGTCAAAGCCATTCAAGAACTACCACCGCCAAGGAAAAAAAAGATGTGATGAGCTTCTTGGGAAGGCTTAATTACATCAGCCGATTCATAGCATAGTCTACAGTTATCTGTGAGCCGGTCTTCAAGATGCTGAAGACGGACGCCGCAACCAAGGGGACCGATGATTGTCAAAAGGCCTTCGACAAAATTAAGGGGTATCTATCAACACCGCCAGTCCTAGTACCACCTGAGCCAGGTAGACCTTTGCTACTCTACCTCGCGGTATTAGATGGAGCTTTCGGCTGCGTTCTGGGGCAGCACCGCGAGACAGGAAGAAAAGAGCATGATATTATTATCTAAGTAAGAAGTTCACTCCATACGAGGCACGGTATTCTCTATTGGAACGTACCTGTTGTTCTCTAACCTGGGTAGCGCAGAAGCTGAGGCATTACTTTTGTGCCTACACCACATATCTCATATCGATGGATCCCTTGAAGTACATCTTTCAAAAGCTCATGCCCACTGGCAAGCTGGCCAAGTGGCAAATCCTGTTGAGTGAGTTCGACATTGTCCATGTGACTCAAAAAGCAGTCAAAGGACAGGCGTTGGCAGACCATCTTTCTGAAAACCTGTGGACGGGGAATATGAACCTTTGAAAACGTATTTTCCCGATGAAGAAGTGTCATTCATAGAAGAAGATATTGCAGAATCCTATGACGGTTGGAGAATGTTTTTTGATGGAGAAACTATTTTCAAAGGAGTCAGCATCGGAGTTGTCCTGGTATCGGAAACTAGTCAACATTATCCGGTATCTGCTAAACTTAGATTCCCCTGCACCAACAATATGGCAGAATATGAAGCCTGCATCTTAGGGCTCAACATGGCCATTGATATGAATGTTCAGGAGCTGCTAGTAATTGGTGACTCACATTTGCTAATACACCAAGTACAAGGAGAATGGGCTACTAAGAATTCCAAGATACTACCGTATATGCACCATGTGCAGGAATTGAGAAAGAGGTTCACGAAGACAGAATTTATGCACGTCCCCAAAATTCAGAACGAGTTCGCCGATGCATTGGCCACTCTATCATCCATGATACAACATCCAGATAAGAACTTCATTGACCCTATTCCGGTGAAGATCCACAGCCAGTCGGCCTACTGCGCCCATGTTGAAGAGGAAGCAGACGAAAAGCCATGGTTCCACGATATCAAGGAGTATTTGTCAAAGGGAGAATACACAGAGCTTGCAAATCACACTTAGAAACGCACGCTTCGGAGATTGTCCAACAACTTCTTTCATACTGGAGGAATCCTGTACAGGAGAACCCCCGATTTGGGACTATTAAGATGTGTCGATGCAAAGGAAGCCCCCAAGATACTGGAAGAGATACATGCTAGGACCTGCGGCCCACATATGAATGGTTTTGTTTTGGCTAAGAAGATACTCAGGGCCGGTTATTTCTGGATGACCATGGAAACGGACTGCATCAAGTATGTCCGGAAATGCTACCGTTGTCTGGTACATGTTGATATGATAAAGGTACCCCCAAATGAGCTCAACACAACAAGCTCACCTTGGCCGTTCGCCGCCTGGGGAATGGACGGCATTGGACCGATCGAGCCTACCGCCTCCAATGGACACAGGTTTATCTTGGTAGCAATTGATTATTTCACTAAATGGGTCGAAGCAGCATCTTACAAAGCAGTGACTAAGAAAGTTGTGGCAGACTTTTTCCGCGATCATATTGTTTGTCGCTTCAGAGTTCCAGAATCAATCATCACCGACAACGGTTCCATTCTCAACAGTGATCTAATGAAAGTTATGTGTGAGACCTTCAAAATCAAGCACAAGAATTCTACAGCATATAGACCTCAGGTGAATGGAGTTGTAGAAGCCGCCAATAAGAACATCAATAAGATACTAAGGAAGATGATAGAAAAGCACAAGAAGTGCATGAGAAGTTATCATTTGCCTTACTAGGATACCGCACCACAGTCCGCACATCAACCGGGGCGACCCCTTACTTGATGGGCTATGGTACAAAAGTTGTCATTCCCACTGAAGTAGAGATTCCTTCCTTGAGAATCATACAAGAAGCTAAGCATGCAGAATAGGTAAAGAGTCATTATGAGCAACTAGCCCTCATAGATGGGAATAGAATGAATGCAATATGTCATGGTCAACTTTATCAGAACAGAATGTCCAGAGCCTTCAACAAA
>ML254022.1:0-27605 GCA_005239495.1 Nicotiana undulata
ATTATCAATAAACTCCAAGTTTATTATGATATGAGTTTTTATATCAATAAACATCCACTTTATCGTGGTTTCTTTTATTTGTGTAGTACAAAATGGAGAATAAAGCGGATAACTTTAACATACATATTATCCCGCTACAAGTTGTAGTAATAGAAGATATTAAATCTTTCATTTATTTATAGTCTCAATATAACCAACCGCTTTCGCGAATACTTTAGAAACTCAATAAGTTTCTTTGAGACTTACTACAACACAATAAATTGACATGATAATCAATTGTATTCCTCCAAAATACTAATAATTTGCTCTTCCAGAGCTCTCAACTAATTTGGTACTACCACATATTCATCAACATTTATATGGTGAATAAACTTTTAAGGAGAAAGTTATACCATTATGGTCACAGTCAAAATTATATACAAGATCTATTCTTGCATTACCGTTGCCTTTTAATAATCACAACGCCAAAATATTTGGCATAATCATAGGTACGTGATCAATGACCATTCATGCCATAACAATGAAATTATTTTCTTATTTCATCTCAAACCTCCTTTTAGAGGTGAGCGTGGTATATGCACTACCATTAGCACGTTCATATTTTTCCAAAAATGAATATGTATTCACAAATCATATGTTGTCACATTCACATCATGAATGGACCATAATAATCTATATGTGCTTTACAAAATCTCATTTCAAATCGATGATAAATATTATTTTCAAAGAGTAAAAGATTATTTTGAGAATTATTATTATTCTCATTATCATAATGATGACAAATATAATTTCGTCTATTGTAACGTCCACATCCATTGATACCTTCATGATAATAATTTGTCTTCTTTCAGACTTATCACATATTGTTATCACATTCTCTTAAGGGGAATGAGAATGTAGAAAATTCAATGGGATGAGTTTTCGATTCTTTGCCCACAATCATGTATGAATTTGGTCATGGCAAGGCATAGAAATTTTACCACTTCGGGTGTTTATAATTTCTTGCAAACTCTATGAGAGTTATAATCAAAGTTTATTGTCTTTGCATGTATTTAAAATCAAATTATAGAATTTGAAGAATTTAAAAGAGAAAAATAAAGTAAAATACTTACCTTAAATCCAGAATTTAATGATGAAGGAAGTTCATGCAACAATTGACAATCATTATACTCAATCCCAAAGCTTCTACTCAATTTGTTAGAGTCTCGTGCTGATAAGAAGAGCAGTAAAAAGAAGAAGAAGAGACTGATGAAGGAAGGGAAGGTGGTAGTGGATGAAGCCATTCCAGTGGTTGAGGTAGAAGAGGGTGCAGAAGAGGAACCCAGTTCCTTGATACCCAGAAAAGCTCAATCTAAAAGGTATGTGACCGAAGTTGTGAATGAAGGACAAAAGAAAAAGTGGGTGTCGCCTGTGAAAAGCAGTGGAAAGCTCAAGCGTGCTGCAGTTGGTGAAGCCACTGTTAAGGAGTCTATGGCTATAGAAAGTTCAAAGGGAAAGTCTGTGAAAACGTCCGGGAAAAGAAAAAGAGAGTTGGAAACTGTTGAGGGACCTGGTTCTATGAAAACAATACCAAGCGACAGTGGCGAGTGGCAAGAGAATGTACGAAATCAGAGAGTGTTGTGGGGTCGAATGTTTGACCCAGATATTTATGAGATGGCTGGAATGAGCCAACTTATGTCCATGGTTGAGTTTCAGAAGTGGGAACATCTATTCAATGTGAGTGAGCCCAAAGTATATGAGGATGCCCTGAAGGAATTTTATGCAACCCTATTCACCACTGCTGGGGATGGTATTTGTGTTCTGGTGGGAGGTGTTGATATTATTTTTTATGCTGCTGCTCTGGGAATAGTTCTTGATGTTCCAGTTAAGGGAATGTCTTCAGTGAACCCTGATGCTAATGCTTGTGAGGGAAACTTTTGACGAGCCATTGTTAAGCCAGGTACAATTCAGCAGGGGGAACGGGTACACAAGAAAGTCATGCTCCCTCTTTACAAGCTTCTCTTCGAACTGGTAAACAAGGTTCTTCTCCCCCGTTCTGAGAGGCGATCGATTTCCTCCAAGGATGATTTGACATTGATGGAGGCCCTTGGCTCATTTAAACCTATCAACTTTCCTGCTATTATGATTGAACACATGCGGAAGGTTGTGAATGTCAAGGATGGTAATCATGGACTCCCGTATGGTTTCCTAGTTACTCGGGTGTTTGAATTCTACCAAGTGCCTGTTAAGAACCCCCGAGTAGGGACCTGCAAGAAGACCTTCTCCAAGACGACCTTAGAGGAATGTGAGTGTTTTGAGAAAGCTGGGGGAAGCACTTCAACTATATCCCAATTGATCAAGAGGTTGAAAGCTCAGATTTCCATCCTAGAGACTCAGTCGAGTCAAGCCTCTGGGGAACCTTGTGCTGCTGTTTCCTCCAATGAAGATGTTGCCCGCTTGACCAAGGAGAACACTGAACTCAGGCAGCAGGTTGAGAACCTGAGGGAGAACCTGCTAGAGGAACAAAGGTCTGCTAATGCCCACATGGATTTGGTTCTCAAGACATTTGTTGCATCCTCCTTCAAGCCTTCCTCTTCTAGTGCCCCCCAGGATTCCGTCCTATCCAGTTCTTATCTGTTTGATGATGTTGTGAATGTTAGTACTTGTTTTTTTTGTGTGTTTGGTAATTGGATCCCACCTAACTGCTCCCGCCTTTGAAAGTCCAAAATCAAGTCTTTGCTATCCCAAGCAAAGACTTCTTTGTATTAAAATCTTTTGGTATGAATGCAATTGGTTGTTCTTATGTTCTACATATTGCTATTTTCCTTTGTCTTCTGTTTTCTATCATGTGTGTGCACACAAGGGGCATGTGTTAGCTGTGTTAGACTTCTTTATGCTTTTTAACTGTTTGTGCCTTTTTATGATGCCAAAAGGGGGAAGATACATAAGAAATAATTGATGGCATGGATTAAGGAGGAAGCACACAGACAGGGGGAACAATATGGGGTCCTGGTCTCTTATCTGGTTAAGTTAGATTATATAACTGCTCACCAATTATAAAATTTTGTCATCATCAAAAAGGGGGAAATTGATGGTTAGTATTCTGTTTGATGATCTAACAAACTTTCATGTCAAGAACCAGATAAAGGACATGATGCGTAACCAGCACAACCAGTCAGCATAAACTCAAGAAATCTGGGCAGTGTACTGTTGAACTCATAGGAAACAACTGAGGGATCTGATCCCTTGATATTCTCACTAACGGAAGTACAAGTCAACTCTACAGCTGGAAAGTTGTGACAGAAAAGTGATTGCCTGCAACTGTACATGCTACAGTGTAGTAACAGTGCAGCAGTCACTTCCCATTGGTTGAAAAGTATACCAACTAGGCATGGGCATCCTCCTTGGGATGTCCTAGGGTTATAATATCTTTTTTGGAGACAAACAAGATATTCACTTGAGCATTTACTAAAAACATTCTCTCAAGCATTGAAGTGTTGCTCTTGCATTGAAGACTCAAGTGTGTCAAGAACAAGAAGACAACTCCACTAAGATGGACCCGTTTCATCATGTGTTGTTAGGTTTTTTAGTTGAGTTGTTATCTTGTGTTTTTCTTATCATTGTATCCTACTTGCTTTCTTAGAAGCACGGTTTTAGAAATATCAAAACCATAAACCTTTTTGTGTTTCTGTTGTGACTAGTGTAGTCATAAGTCAAAAGTCTTTGTAACTAGTGAGTGACAAAGTGGCTTGTAATAGGGATTACAAGTTTGAGTGTTAAAGTCTTTGTAAGAGTGTCATTACAAAGTAACTTGTAATAGTCAAGATTACAAGTTAGTGAAGTTGAAATCCTATCATAATAGGTCGTGGTTTTTGTCCCCTTGAGTTGGGATTTTTCCACGTAAGAATCCTGAGCCTTTCTTACTTACCGTCTCTGTCGATATTTCTGAGGGAACTGGTAAAGGACCAGGTCTCTTTACTGTTTGGTGGACTCACAGAAACTATCACATAGCTAAGGTTGTGACCCAACCCTAGTGTGGGTATTTAATGGGTGTTTGATTTAGGGCTTGAATGTGAGTGGGTTAGTGATATTTAGCCTAGTTCTTGCTAGAACTCAAGAATTAATGGTTGCAAACATTGATTCATGCTTAAATGACTTAGTCTCTACTTGAGAAAGTGGGACTAAGTCTAGGAAAACTAGACTAACAAGGAATTGGGGTGAGCTCAAGAAATTGATAGCCCCGATTAAAGGGTTAAATCTAGAGATAGTAATACCCGACTTAAGCTAATATTACTTGATTTGTATGAATACCCATTTGGACTTGAGAAAGCCAAATTGGGCAAAATCACTCAAACTACCGAGAGGTATAGAGTGAGACCCGGGTGTGATAGCTATATTACAACCCCAACTAATCAAGCTTACCCTAAATTTTACAACCCGTTAGATAACCACCTAGGTAGAAGTCACGACCTTAGTCCCTTTAAACATTTGAAAAACCCTAAACAAAAATATTGTCCTATAACTTAAAAGTGCATATATAAAACATATCCTACAAATTAAATGGCAAATAAAGAAAAGCTACAAGTGGATCGCATGTTAAAATGAGACAGTTCCATAATCCATGTATTTTGTACACATTAAATTTGGGACTGTTTGAGGTACAAAATTAATGATATGCTGTTGCTTGTTCTTGTTCAAATAAATCCTGATGCCGCCCAGCTCTGTTTTAAAGTTAGAGTTGCTGACAAACTAATTAAACACCTCATAAACAGAAATCAGTGGACATCCTAATGGAAGAGACAAGATAAGACCATGCATCTTTGGCAAAATTATAGAACTGAAGAGTGCATTAGATACAATAAAGACTTAGAGCAAACTTCAATTTTAGCACAAAATGTATTCCTTATTCTCTAACTTGAAGGAGCCTAGTTTAAGAATTGCATCGATTGAGAAGCCGCAATCAGCTTGCTGATATTCCATTCCTGGATCGATCCGAGAATTAAATATAGATAGAAGATGAAAAGTTGTAGAATGCTATTTCAACAAAAATGGCAGAGGCCCTATGAGCAGTAAAATATACAAATTACAAAAAATGAAGAGTAGAATGAATGGCATATCAACAATAGCCTCTTTATGCAAGCTCCAAGCCAAATTCCATATGAAGTTGAGACATACTACTGCTAAGCATATCCTAAGAAAATTTTCTTCGACAGTGTTTACTTCAGTACATCTCTGCTTTCAGTATAATGCACTGTTTGCAAATAAAAAATCGGGTTTGGAAGCTTGAAAACACGTCTTCCTAAAGATGAGCCAGTTAAAGCGTCCATCTGGCTGCTAACCACAGCAACGATCCGAAATCCTTCCTTTTGCAGTATGCTTCTTCGATGTGAAAAATATTCAGGTAGGTCCATTAGCAGTTCATTCTCACTTCTGCAATAGCAGTACCATCCATGAAAGATCAACAATCAACCTCAATTTAGTGAAAAATGCAAAACAGAGGAGCAACAACTCAATTCCACCAACATACACACAGGTGCTCAGCTACACTGACCAAATGGGAATACTATATGTTCACTGTCTTCGCACATGGACAGCCGCCATTGTAACTGAATATACTTGTATTCATTAAAATTTTATCCAAGGCAAAAACTATTTGACAAGTTGAGTTAATCTCAAAAGAGATGGAAAATTATATTTGATTAATAATAAATCAAATTATTCATATCTGAAGCTCCACTTATTAGTAGAAAATAAAAGAAACTTAAACTGCATCATCTTCTGATTGATGTATTGATAGGTGGCAGTCATGTGGGTGTGTGAATTCATCATACTAATGCCATTTTTAACACCTTATTAATTGACTTTTAGCATCCCATCAGACCTAAATATTGACTATAAAAATGCAGCGTAACTAGTAAAGTTGTTGCCATGTGACTAGGAAGTCACGGGTTCAAGCCGTGGAAACAGCGTCTTGCAGAAATGCATGGTAAGGCTGCGTACAATAGACCCTTGTGGTCCGGCCCTTCCCCGGACTCCACGCATAGTGGAAGCTTAGTGCACCAGGCTGCCCTTTTTGTATTAAACCGTTTCAGCGTTCATTCATGAAAGTTATGAACGAGTAATTCAGGAAGCAACAATACCTCATGATTAACGATGACCATCCACCAAATCCAGCAGAAATAAGGTATTCTGCTGTGGTATTATGTAGTCTCTCAGTCTTCCTAGACAAGAAAATCAGTTTCCACCCACCATCTTTAAGTATCAGGTACAGTTGTCGAAAAAATAGGTGCTTCAGATATTTCACATCTTCAATGCAATCACTACAATCATGCTCCTTGAATCTGGATAAGAATAAAGTATGTTAATTTGTTGTAGTTGGGAATACCAATCTGTTGGTCAACTCAAGCCAGGTACAAGAATATTGTTCTCTTAGGGTCTTCTGGTGTTAACAGTTAATCAGACTATTGTCAGATCACAAAGGCGAATGAAAGTAATAAAATGTACTAGGTTACATCCTACCGATTATACTGCACAGTGCATCGCTAAGGTCATCTTAAGTTGATTATTCAGTGTCAATAAATCCGAAAGCTGGTTTCACAAAGTATACGCAAAATTTTGCAGTTCCAATTTACAAAAGCTAACTCAACTGAGATAATGTAGTGTTAACGATAATGCTGAATACTAGGATAAGCATAAGAAGAGACAAATATTACCGATGTAGCACTTGGTAGGGATAGAAAGAATCCTCTGGCAAGAGGTCATCAATGTCGATCAAGACAACGTCACAGCCATCAGGAAGTGGTTTGAGATTACTGAAGTATTGCTCTGCCAATCCAACTGTAATATTTAAGTCTTTCAGGTAGTGACCGTCTTTAATGTAACCAACAGCAAGGCTTTTGCACATTGCTGGGAAAGAAGCTGAAGGCAAAAGATTTAGTTCCGCATGCAGAGCAAAAGTTTTGCAATAGTTATAATCATCGGTGGATTTCGAGGTCTCAACAACACCAGCACTCTGAGTTTGACATGACCGCAACATTACAGCCAATGTAATCAATAGGGTCATTAGTGAAACACCAACTGTCACAAGTCCAGCAATGAGGACTGTGGCAGCAAAAGAAGTAATGTAAAGCCCCGTCTCCACAGTATAACGGCTTCCTACTTCTGCAACAAGTCACGAGTAAATGAGTATAATCATCGGTGCGTTCATTTAATGTGTTAGATGAAATTTTAGCATTCACTATAAGACCCTAGTGCAGTAGATGTTTGATGAAAAAGAAAGCAGGATGCATACCTGAACCTCCTCTGGTTGAAAGACTTTGAGAGGAAAATTCCCTCTCCATCATATGCCCGTACGCAGACATGGGTTGATCACTTTGACGGGGAAATGTTAGCTCACCTAAAATGTCCTTTTTACCAGTTTCCAATTGGTGGCCACCTGAAGAATGATGATTGATCAAACATGGATCTGAAACTCGGAGATATAATTGGCAACAATTTACAAGAAGCTTCCTTCAAATTTCATGCCACATAGTACCTTCTGCCCCTATCACCCAAAAAGACAAACAACTCATCAATTTTACAAAAAAGTTACTTGCATAATCATAATTTTGATCACTTGCATCCCAAAAATAACAACGTACCCCATTAATTTGGATGTTCTCTTCTATGAGGACACTACTCCAAATCAGAGTTTTACACTAGAAAAAAACAATCAGAAAGCAAATGACAAGAAGAATAATCGTAGCAATTAGATAACAATAATCAGAGTTACAATTCAGTAATTAATTAGATTCTTTAAATGAGATTAATTTGTTGCCAAACAGGGTCAAAATTGAAGTTGTTACCAAAAGAATAAGAGCAATTAGATAATCATTTTTCTGTTTCCGTTCAGTCAGAGGATAAGAATACAAGAATATGAATTGTATTCAAAGAAGATGATAATAAGAAGCCCATTTCAGAATTTAATCTAGTAAGTTTATCAATTACCTGAAAGCCACGTTGAATTTTGCAGGAAATTGGAATGGACAGTAAGAGTGTCCCATCTGGATCATCTCGAATGTTTCTTAACCACCATTTTCAAAAGCTGCTGATGCTGAGAAAGAGGGACTATATAAAGGCATTAAGGCCAATCAGAAAAGATGAAATGATTGTGATATTTTGATTTATATAGGTCCCATTGCAAGACTTAAAAAATTGAAATAAAAGAAAGCTTGTTATAAATAGAATTCTATTTAAGGTGAATGTCTATGTTTTAGAGAGATATTAGAAATTTTATTTGGTGGCTAAGTCACTCTTTCCCCTATAAATAGAGGGGTTTTATTCCATTGTAAATAATCCCACTTCATCCACTACCACCTTCCTTTCCTTCATCAGTCTCTTCTTCTTCTTTTTACTGCTCTTCTTGCTCTTTTCAAGAGCAGTTTCAAGTGCCTCCTTCTTTTGCAACCGTGTAGATGGTCGCTTGACAGATGATTCAGAAGTACTCACTTTCTGACGAAGCTTAAAGTGAACGCTCAAGACCATCTCATCCCCATCATCATCATTAGTAGGCTCGGAGAGGGGAGGAATAGACTCTAGAGGAAGAGTATAGAAGATAGGTTCCTGGTGAGTCTCTGTGAGAGGAGAACCAGGTTCCTCACCAGATTTTGCTTGGACAAACTCATAGACGGGTGACTCAAACAAGACTATAGTCCTCTCATCTCCTAGGAATGAGGGTTCTTCTCCCTGAGGCTCAGGAAGAGAGGGAGCTCCTTCAGAGGGAAGGTTCTCAGAAGCAATGGTCATTATGTTCTCGGCCGCTTCTTTTTTCGGAGACTCCAAGGGAGCCGTAGAGTCAAGGAGAAAGGAGCTGAGATATTGGTAAGGATTGTCCTCTGAGGCTTCAGAGGCCTGAGGAGCATCAGTGGCTAGGGTTTATTTTGGTGTTTCAGAAAGAGAAGAATCGGTGGGTTTTGGAGAAGGAGAAGTATCAGTAGTTAGTGAGGAGGAATCAGGTACAGGGTTGATGACTTCTGGGAGAGAAGAGGTCTGAACCTCCGCTGGAGCGGGGTTGGAGTCAGTGGTAGGAGAGAGAGAAGGTGAGTTCTCGCTTGCCATTATTTTTTTAGTGAGAAAAGCTTGCAGTGTAAGAGGAGGGTTTGTTCTGAGAGAGAGTGAGAGAAAATGTGGATGAGCGGTTAGAGAGGAGAGAGCTTTATAAGAGAGGGTGTAATAATAAGAGGGAAGAGGAACGGATTCAAATGGAAGTAGGTGTTTGGGGAAGAGAAAACGTGCAGAGGGAGTTGAAGGATTTGAAAGATGGACGTGATAGACACAGCTACTGAAAAGGCGGATGATGTGGCAATAGTAATTAATTTTGTTACCTTTTTTAGAGAGGCATAGAAAACACATAACTACTAATCTGTTGTACAGGAACTAGGTCCTGTATCTGGTTTTTAAAAAATTGTTCAGCTTTCTTTTGTTCTACAGTGCCATACCTTTAAATTCCGTAATCATCATGTGTGTCTACCTGCAACGGTATTGATGTGAGTTAGGCTTAGTCAGAAAACACTTTAGCTGTGTGTACCTGATGGAGACTCTCATAGCCAAAGTGAGGGAACCAGGTCCCTAATTAGGTCGCATCAGTCCCAGTGCCATTCTAGTTTTCTCAAAATGTTCCCTTCTCAATGCCTTGGTGAAGATGTCTGCAATCTGATCTTTAGTGCAGCAAAACGTCATGCAGATGTCCCCCTTTTCAACATTGTCTCTGAGAAAATGATGTCTCACATCAATATGCTTAGTTCTCTTATGTTGAACCGGGTTCTTTGCCATGTTTAGGGCACTGGTGTTGTCACATAGAAATGGTACACTATCAATGTACACTCTAAAATCCTCCAATTGTTGTTTGATCCACAGCAGCTGAGCACAACAAGATGCAACTGCAACATATGCTGCTTCAGCTGTGGACAAAGCCACAGAGTTTTGCTTTCTTGTACCCCATGAGATCAGGCAGGATCCAAGGAAATGAACCATCCCTGAAGTGATTTTCCTGTCCGCTAGATAGCATGCACAATCAGCGTCAGCATAACCAACAAGATTAAAATTGTCACCTGAGGGATAGTACAGGACCAGGTCCTGTGTGCCCTTGAGATAGCGTAGGATCCTTTTGGCTGCCTTTAAATGAGACTCCTTAGGATTTGATTGAAATCTTGCACATAATCCCACACTAAACACAATATCTGGCCTGCTTGCAGTGAGGTAGAGTAGAGAGCCAATAATTTCCCTGTACATTGTTTGGTTTACAGGAGATCCAGAGCCATCCATGTCAAGCTTGGTTGCAACTGCAATAGGTGTATCAATCACATTCGATTCCTCCATGTCAAACCTTTTCAACAGCTCTTTGATGTACTTCTGCTGGCTAATACAAGTTTCCTTTGAGGATTGTTTTACTTGAAGTCCTAGAAAGAAGTTCAGTTCCCCCATCATACTCATCTCAAACTCACTGCCCATGAGCTTGGCAAATTCTTTACACAGTGAGTCTGCTGTAGCCCCAAAGATAATGTCATCCACATATACTTGGACAATGAGCAGGTTCCTTCCCCGTTTCTTTAGGAACAGGGTGTTGTCAATCTTTCCTCGAGTGAATCTATTGTCCAGGAGAAACTTTGATAGTCTCTCATACCAAGCTCTGGGAGCTTGCTTCAGTCCATGCAAAGCCTTGTCCATTTTGAAAACATACTCAGGATGATCATGACTTTCAAAGGCAGGAGGTTGCTTCACATATACTTCCTCCTTGAGATAACCATTCAAAAATGTACTTTTCACATCCATCTGGAATAGAGTGAACTCCATATGAGTTGCAAAAGCAATGAGAATCCGGATAGCTTCCATGCGAGCAACAAGAGCAATGTCTCATCATAATCAATCCCTTTTCCTGATTGTATCCTTGAACAACCAGCCTTGCTTTATTTCTAGTTGTGTTCCCATTTTCATCCAGCTTGTTCCTGAACACCCACCTGGTTCCTATGATGGTTCTGTCTGAGGGTCGAGGTATCATGTTACATACTTTTTTTCTTTCAAACTGATGTAGTTCCTCTTGCATAGCAATGATCCAGTCTGCATCCTTTAGAGCTTCCTTGATGTCTTTTGATTCTATTTGGGATAGAAAGGCTGAAAAGGCTAGGGAGTTTCTGGTCTTGGATCGAGTTTGAACTCCAAAATTAAGGGGAGTGATTATGTTATCAAGGAGATGAAAAATTTTGTGTTTCCAATTTGGGACCTGTATTTGACTTGTGGAGGAACTAGGTAGATTAGAAGGGTTTCCCTGCACTCCTTGTTCCGCTACCTGTGGAGTACTTTCCACAGCATCTCCAACTCTTTCTTCAGCTTCAGTGGGAGAAATTGTGGTACCAGGTTCCTCTTGTGGACTTGAGGAGGAAGTTGCATTGCCTTCACTTATCTCCTTCGTCTGTCTCATGTAAGCTTTGCCATTTGAGACATCAGATATCTCTCCAGGAACCAAGAGTGGTCCATTGTCTTGATCATCACCATTTCCTTCCTTGTTTGAGGAAGGTGTCTCATTGAATAGCACATGGACACTTTCTTCTACGCATTGGGTTCTCTTGTTGTACACTTTGTATGATTTGCTTTGAGAGGAGTACCCCAAAAAGATTCCTTCATCACATTTGGCATCGAATTTTCCAAGTTCATCTTTCCCATTATTCATAACATAGCATTTGCATCCAAAGTCTCTTAGATGATTTATCTTTGGCTTTCTTCCACTAAGCAATTAATAGGGGGTTTTGTTTAGGAAGGACCTGATCATGCACATGTTCACCAAGTAGCCCTCCGTGTTGATTGCTTCAGCCTAAAAGTTCTTTGCAATTCCACTGTCTATGAGCATAGTTTGTTCCATGTCTTCCAGGGTTCTGTTTTTCCTTTCAACCACTCGCAGGGATAGGGAGCAGAGTAAGAGGGCTCGTACTATGGGGTCTTATAAGGAGCCACGGGGTGATTTTAGGCCCCCACTCCATCGATATCCACCTCGGTCAGCAAGTTGTTTTCCACCACAGATGCAGGGCCAGCGGTTTGATTGTTATATTCAGTAAGGACCGGGGCAGAGCTCAGGCCAGCCGGGGGGCCGTCGATAGGAGCGTTCCACACAGATGAGACATCCTACTCCTCCATGTACTCAGTGCGGTAAGCTTCACACCGGGCAGTGTAGATAGGGTTCGAGTGCATGTTATCATTGTGGGCAGACATGACATTTTATTAGCCGGTGCCCGGGGTTAGGTAGAGGTGCACCAGCTCAGCCTTCAGGACCCACAGCAGCCTCTTCGCCCTCAGTTCATGCTCCCCGACCAGGTCCACCACCTACTCAGGGCCGTGGTATGGGGAGAGGTGGAGGAGATACCTCAGGTTCTAGTGGTGGCCAGAACCGCTTTTATGCACTCACAGGCCAACATGATTCAGAGGCATCCCCAAATATTGTCACATGTGTATTGACAATACATTCTCATGCCATGTATGCATTGATAGATCCCAGCTCTACATTTTCATATATTACTCCATTTATTGCTGGTAAGCTTGACATGAGATCTGAGTTGTTGCCACAGTCAGTTGAGGTGTCTACGCCAGTTGGCGACTCTATTGTAGCTAATCATGTCTATCGAGGTTGTACAGTGTTAATTAATGACCGTCCAACTTCTGTTGATTTTGTGGAATTGGTTATGCTAGACTTCGATGTCATTATGGGTATGGATTGGTTGGCAGCTTGTTATGCTAATATTGATTGTCGTGCAAAGTTGGTCCGATTTCATTTTCCCGGTGAGCGTGTCCTTGAATGGAAAGGTAATGCAGCCACGCCCAAGGGTAAGTTTATTTCATACCTTAGGGCTCGGAAGTTTATTGCTAAAGGCTGTATATACCATCTGGTTCATGTCAGGGATATAGATAAGGATCCAGCGACTCTTCAGTCGGTTCCTATTGTGAATGAATTCCCGACGGTATTCCCTGACGAGCTTCCCAGGAATTCCCCCGAAAGGGAAATCGATTTAGCTATAGATTTGCTTCCTGATACGCAGCCTATATCCATTCCTCCCTACAGAATGGCTCCTGCAGAGCTAAGGGAATTGAAGGAACAACTTAAAGACTTGCTCGATAAAGGTTTCATTAGGCCAAGTACATCCCCATGGGGTGCTCCGGTGCTCTTTGTTCGAAAGAAAGATGGCTCCTTGCGGATGTGTATTGACTACATGCAACTAAATAACGTCACTATCAAGAATAATTATCCTCTTCCATGGATTGATGACTTGTTCGGCCAGTTACAAGGTGCCAAATGCTTTTTGAAGATCGACTTGCGATCCTGTTTTCATCAGCTACGAGTCAGGGATATAGATATCCCAAAAATAGCATTTAGGACGAGGTATGACCATTTTGAATTCCTTGTCATGTCTTTCGGGCTTACAAATGCCCCAGCAGCCTTTATGGATCTTATGAACCGGGTATTCAAACCATTCTTGGATGAATTTGTGATTGTGTTTATTGACGACATCCTCATATATTCACGATCGGAAGCCGAGCATGCGGACCACTTGCGAGTTGTATTGTAGACTCTCCAGGACTACAGGTTATATGATAAATTCGCTAAATGTGAATTTTGGCTAACTTCTGTAGCTTTTCTTGGTCATGTTATTACCGGCGATGGTATCAAGGTTGATGGACAAAAGATTGAAGTTGTGATGACTTCGCTGAGGCCCTTGAATCCGACACAGGTTCGTAGCTTTTTAGGCTTGGCAGGGTATTACCGAAGGTTTGTGGAGGGATTTTCCTCTATCTCTGCACCATTGACGAAACTGACACATAAGGGAGATAAGTTTTAGTGGACTGAGGCATGTGAACAAATTTTTCAGGAGCTAAAGAAAAGGCTTAGTATGGCACCTGTCTTGACTCTTTCGGATGGAACCGGGGGTTATGTTGTATATTGTGATGCCTTGAGAATTGGCCTAGGTTGTGTTCTTATGCAGCATGGTAAGGTTATCGCGTACGCCTCCAGCTAGTTGCGGAAACATGAACAGAACTATCCTACGCACGATCTTGAGTTAGTCGCAGTTGTCTTTGCCCTAAAGATTTGGCGGCATTATCTATATGGGGTTCATATTGATGTTTTCACCGACCACCAGAGCCTTCAGTATTTATTTAAACAGAGGGAGTTGAACCTACGACAAAGAAGATGGCTAGAATTACTAAAGGACTATGTGTTGATATTGTATATCATCCCGGAAAAGCTAATATTGTTGCTGATGCCCTTAGCCGGAAGTCCATGGGCAGTCCTAAGCCATGTCGAAGCTGATAAGGTCAAGATGACCAGATATCTATGCGAGCTAGCTAGTTTGCAGGTGCGTTTGGTAGACGCAGAGGGTGGACGCATTCTCGTTCAGAATACGGCAAAATCTTCTTTTGTTACTGAAGTGAAAGAGCGATAACACGAGGATCCTAGGCTTATAAAATAGAGGGAAAGTATTCCACAGCAGCGACAACCTTTATTTGAGCTAACTGGAGATGGAGTCCTTAGATACCAGGGCCGCTTATGTGTACCGACAGTCNACCTTCGACAGATCTATTGGTGGAATGGAATGAAAAACGATATTGCAGAGATGGTAGCCCAATGTCCCAACTTCCAGCAAGTTAAAGCCGAACATCAGAGGCTTGGAGGCCTAACTCAGTTTATTGAGCTTCCATTGTGGAAATGGTACATGATAAATATGGACTTCATCACTGGTTTGCCTCGCACTCCACGGAGGTATGATTCTATTTGGGTAATTATTGATAAGCTTACAAAATATACTCATTTTCTGCCAGTCAGGACGACATATTCAGCCAAGGATTATGCCAAGCTTTACATTAGAGAGATTGTTCGCCTTCACGGAGTGCCATTATCTATTATCTCTGATCGAGGGGCTCAATTTATAGCACATTTTTGGAAATTTTTTCAGAAGGGTCTAGGCACGCAGGTAAATCTTAGCACCGCTTTTCATCCGCAAACTGATGGACAGGCAGAGCATACTATTCAGACAGTTGAGGATATGTTACATGCCTGCGTGCTAGATTTTAAAAGAAGTTGGGATGATCATCTACCTCTTATTGAGTTTGCTTATAATAACAGCTTCCAAGCTAGTATTCAGATGGCTCCTTACGAAAAACTATATGGGCAGAAGTGTAGGTCGCCGATCGGTTGGTTCGAGGTCGGGGAAGCAGAGTTGCTAGGTCCTAATTTAGTCCAGCGAGCAATGGAAAAGGTAAAACTTATTAGAGACCGGCTGCGTACAGCACAAAGTCAGCAGAAGTCTTATGCAGATGTTTGACGACAAGACTTAGAGTTTGATTTAGAAGATTGGGTTTTCCTGAAAGTATCACCTATGAAGGGCGTCATGCGATTTGGAAAGAAGGGGAAGCTCAGCCCCAGGTATGTTGGACCGTATAAGATTATTCGGAGGATTGGTAGGGTGGCGTATGAGCTTGATTTGCCTTCAGAATTGGAAGCAGTCCATCCTGTGTTTCATGTATCTATGTTGCGGAAATGCATTGGAGATCCTTCACGTATTACGCCCATTGAGGATATTCACATTGCTGAAGACTTATCTTATGCAGAGGTACCAGTAGCTATTTTAGATCGGCAGGTAAGAAAGCTTCGAACTAAAGAAGTGGCTTCCGTGAAAGTGTTATGGCGAAATAACAACATCGAGGAAATGACCGGGAAGCTAAGGAGGAGGAAATGAGGAAGAAGTACCCCCACCTATTTACGACTTATGGTGAGTCACATTTAAATAATTGGTAATTATTTCTTTACAGCAACTTAATTGGATTTTAAATGACTTGAAAGTGCAATTTAAATTTCTTATTGCGAGATAGCTATACGAAGCCTAGTAGTTGGAATCTTCAGAATTTGATTTATGCTTTGCAAATGTAACAAATATAGCCTCGCAAATAACGTATTAGCGGAAAAGAAATTAAATCAAGGAATTGATTTGACCCATTCGTGGACGAATGTTCTTAAGGGGGGGAGAATGTGAGACCCCATGTGTTTTTTTCTCTTCTCTTACGTAATATACGTAATATGGCGTGCTTATATTAGGTATATATGATTGGGTATAGTACATTGGGAGAATAAGACTGAAAATGTGTGGTAATATAAAGGAACTAAACTAAAGCTTTAGGTCAAAGTAATCCCTTAAACAAAGGTTCGTGATTAAAGAAATGGCTCGGGTAGCACCCCGCGCGTTCGGAAGGTTTAAGTTAACTTGCACCTGTGGGATAAGACTAAGAGTGTCTAATATGCTAAGAATAATGTGTTATGAGGTATTATAATATCACACAGGTCACATGTTAATTTTTGGAGTCAAGCAAGTTGCGAAATAAAGGTCGGCAAAAGTTATCGTAAATTTCTCTAATAAATTTTCTAAACTTTGGGTCAAATGTATCAGATAATTTCTCCCAATATATAAAGAGTTATGGGACCCAACACCTACTTAATCGAATTTCTACGAGTCTAGTTCGCAACCAAAAACACCTCACATCAAACCGACATCAAAGTAAAAAGTTATGACTGTTTTACCGCGGACTGTCCGTACTGAAACCGGGTATAAGTCGGCAAATTCGACTTTTAAGACCCCAAAACATTTCATTTTAGTCCCAAAATAGTGAGCAAGCTTAAGAGAAGGTCCCGTGGTGTTCTTGAGTGATTAAGGTGCATTTCTAACGATTTCTATCGTTAAAGTTTTCCCCCGTGCCTAGAAACGCAATCTCTACGCTTTGCAATCGTTTCCTCCTTCTATTAGCTGTGTTTGTAGCTATTTTTAGAAGATAGGAATTTGTTGTTCTTGCTATTTCTTCAGGATTTATACTTGGTTTGCCAAGGTAATCATCTTGGGACTCTTTTATGATCGTTTTTACAAAGTTCTACAGACGTTTCTTCAAGTTAGGGTCCTATGGCAAATCTGCCAATTTAAACTCAATTATGAACTGTTTATAGGTGCGTATATGCATATATATAGTTTTTGCGAAGCTTAGGACGTAAGGAACAACTTTCGTGAAGGAACTACAGGCATTCGGACGTTCGTCGTTGGAAAGGTATGTTAAGGCTAAGCTCCGTCCTTCCTTTTAGCACGAATTCTGGAAAATTCCTAAGACGCCAAATGTGGTATTTTACTATTCTATTGCTAGAAAGACCTTCTGAGAAAGGCATTGNAAATTTTGGGAAATTCCTAAGACGCCAAATGTGATATTTTACTATTCTATTGCTAGAAAAACCTTTTGTGAAAGGCATTTGGATCGTAGATGAAGTATTTTCATAATGCTATTAGGTTGATATTCCACTCGTTCGGTTAAATAGGGTATTCGACATCTATATATGTCATGTTGTCGGCTTTCTTAACTATATGTCCATATATATGAACTCTTATTCGTATTTGGGTTGTGTGACTTAAAAATAAAGGCATTTAGTATTTGCGATCAGTCATTCTTCCTTGTTAAAGTGTATTTTAAAATCTCTAAAGTGATACGTCGATTTCCAAAAATCTCAAATATAATTTTTATGTTTAAACTACTAAAACACTTGATTTTTGAAATACTTGCTTTTACTAATTATCAAGAAATCAGGTATAAGGACTATGTGAAGCACCTTAAGCTTTTTATGAACATCTTCTGAGTTAAGTTATCTTTCTAAAAGTCGAGTTAAGTTTTCAAGCTTATTCAAAAAAACATATGAGGTTCCACGAGACATTTATATTAGATACGAATGTGATTATGAGATTATGAGAATAAGAGTACCAATGAGCCAAGATTGGCTAAGTTCTTGTTATGGATTATTATGTGCATTCGAAGTTCATATCATACATGGCATATTATGCATGCACTTCGAGCTATAATCGGAGGTAAGGGGCCTATTTGCCCGAAAGACTATATATATTGTACAGATGGCCACAGGTTGGCAATATGATATCGGTTAGCTACCGGGAGAGACCGCCATGTCTAGCATTTGGTTGGGTATGTCATGCATTTGCACCAATATGCAAAATGCAGATGGAGGTAGAGTTTAACCTCGGAAGGCAGAATGGTAGCCTTATGCAAAGGGAAGGCAGAAAAGTAGCCTTATGCAAAAATACAGGCGGAGACAGTGCTTAGTCTCGGAAGGCAGAAAAGTAGCCTTATGCAAAATGCAGATGGAGGTAGAGCTTAACCACGGAAGAAAGAATGGTAGCCTTATGCAAAAACTAAATGAATGACAATAGAAATTTTTAGCTGATTATAAGTTGCGGTATTGCGACCGGTGTGGGCATTGTGATTATGAGGCATTTTGTGTTGATAATAAATATTGTCGTGTGCGACGATTTCGGGAGTTGTGTCTTTGAATAGCACATGTCCTTCAGGCGGATAGTATGCTTTGGGCTTTTGCGATCCTGTGTCTGCATCCAAAGGAAAATCATGAGTTTTGTAAATGGGGAAGGTTAGTTCGTATCCTCCCTGGCTTTGCTTGACTTGTTCGGCTTGATCTGATGATACCGTTCGTATCATTGGGGTAGAGTTTGCTAAATGAAGCTGTTTCAAGAATAAGTATGCATGATTTTGTAAAATGTAGTATAAATATATTAGTTTAAAATAGCTTTTAGATGAACCGACGACCGTGACACGGTTCAAGACATTGCAACCTCTCCTGCTACAAAATTTTGAGGATCCTGCTCAAAATTCTGCCCCAGTTTGATGGGTTGATGTTTCTGACTGTTGCTCATGCGGCGATCGGTTGAAATTGCTTCAGAACTTTGAGGGTCCTCCTCAAAATTCTGCCCCAGTTTCCAATTGCGGGGAAAATGAAATTTTTATTGAATTGTGACCGAACCCATAGGGCTGCCTACGTATACCCTCTTAAATGGGAATCAGGTCAGGCAAAGTTCAATTTACGTCATATAAAGAAATCATAAAGATTACACATAGTAGCGTTTGACCGCGTCTGAATTGATTGGCTTTGGCCAGACTTCTCTGTCCATTTCTGCACGTATAAGTGCTCCCCCTGTCAACACTCGGTGAACCATATACGGACCTTGACAGTTGGGAGAGAATTTCCCATTAGCTTCCTCTTGATGTGGAAAGATCTTCTTCAACACCAGCTGCCCCGGTGTGAACTGTCTCGGCTTGACTTTCTTATTGAAGGCTCTGGTCATTCTATTCTGATAAAGTTGACCATGACATACGACATTCATCCTTTTTCCGTCTATGAGGGCTAGTGCTCATAACGGCTCTTTACCCATTCTGCATCGATGAGCTCAGCTTCTTGTATGATCTTTAAGGATGGAATCTCGACTTCAGCAAGAATGACAGTCTCTGTACCATAAACCAACATATAAGGGGTTGCCCCGGTCGATGTGCGGACTGTGGTGCGGTATCCCAGCAAAGCGAATGATAACTTCTCGTGCCATTGCTTGTGTTTTTCTACCATCTTCCTCAATATCTTCTTGATATTTTTATTGGCGTCTTCTACAGCTCCATTCATTTGAAGTCGGTAGGCTGTGTTTGATTTTGAAGGTTACACACATAGCTTTCATCAAATCACTGTTGAGATTGGAACCATTATCGGTGATGATTGACTCTGGAATTCCTAATCGACAAACAATGCGGTCGCGGACAAAGTCTGCCACGACTTTCTTAGTTACTGCTTTGTAGGCCATTTGGTGAAATAATCGATGGCTACTAGGATGAACCTGTGTCCGTTGGAAGCGGTAGGCTCGATTGGTCCAATGACATCTATGCCCCATGCGGAAACGGCCATGGTGAGCTTGTTGCATTGAGCTCATTTGGAGGTACCTTTATCATATCTGCGTGTACCTGACATCGGTAGCATTTTCGAACATACTGGATGCAGTCCGTTTCCATGGTCATCCAGAAATAACCGGCTCTGAGTATTTTCTTAGCCAAGACAAAGCCGTTCATATGTGGGCCGCAGGTCCCAGCATGAATCTCCTCTAGTAACTTGGATGCTTCCTTTGCGTCGACACATCCTAATAATCCCAAATCGGGAGTCCTCCTATACAGGATTCCTCTGCTGTGAAAGAAATTATTGGAAAATCTCCGGGGCTTGCGTTTCTGAGTATGATTTGTGAGCTCTAGGTAATCTCCTTTTGCCAAGTATTCTTTGATATCATGAAACCAAGGTTTTCCGTCTGCTTCTTCTTCAACATGGGCACAGTAAGCCGGTTGGTTATGGATCTTCGCTGGAATGGGATCAATGAAATTATTGTCTGGATGTTGAATCATAGATGACAGAGTGGCCAATGCATCGGCGAACTCATTTTGGATCCTAGGGACATGCCGAAATTCCGTTTTCGTAAACCTCTTTCTTAATTCCTGCACGTAGTGCAGATTCGGCAGTATCTTAGAATTCTTGGTTTCCCACTCCCTTGTACCTGATGTATGGGCAAGTCTGAGTCACCATCACTAACAGCTCTTGGACGTTCATATCAATGGCCATTTTGAGCCCTAAGATGCAAGCTTCATATTCCGCCATATTGTTGGTGCAGGGGAATCTGAGTTTGGCAGATACCGGATAGTGCTAACCAGTTTCTGATATCAGGACAGCTCCAATGCAGACTCCTTTGAAATTTGCTGCTCCATCGAAGAACATTCTCCAACCTTCATAGGATTCTGCAATATCTTCTCCTATGAATGATACCTCTTCATCGGGAAAATATGTTTTCAGGTCATCAGCCCATTTGGTTGCGGCATCCTTCTTCAGCATCTTGAAGATCGGCTCACATATGACTGTAGACTTTGCTATGAACCGACTAATGTAGTTAAGGCGTCCTAGGAAACTCATCACATATTTCTTGTTCCTTGGCGGTGGTAACTCTTGGATGGCTTTGACCTTTGACGGGTTCAATTCTATCCCTCGTCGCTGACGATGAACCCGAGCAATTTCCCAGCAGGAACCCCGAATGCACACTTTGCGGGGTTTAATTTTAGATTGTATTTCCGCAATCTATTGAAGAACTTCCTCAGATCTTCTATGTGGTCTGCATCTTTCTTTGACTTGATAATGACATCATCCACATATACCTCAATCTCCTTGTGTATCATATCGTGCAAGATAGTGGTCATAGCTCTCATATAGGTGGCCCCTGCATTCTTCAGGACAAACGGCATCATCTTATAGCAGTATACTCCCCACGGCGTAATGAAAGACGTTTTCTCAGCATCTTCTTCATCCATCCAGATCTGATGATAACCAGCATAGCAATCCACGAATGACTATAACTCATGCTTGGCGCAATTGTCTATCAGGATGTGTATGTTTGGCAAGGGGAAGTCGTCTTTCAGACTGGCCCTGTTGAGATCCTGGTAGTCGACACAGAATCTAACCTTCCCATCTTTCTTTGGCACTGGCACGATGTTGTCTAACCATGTTGGATACTCCACAGCCCTTAGAACCTTGGCATTGATCTGCTTGGTGACTTCTTCCTTGATTTTAAAACTCATGTCAGGCTTGAACTTTCTGAGCTTTTGCTTTACCGGTGGGCACATTGGATTGGTTGGTAGTTTGTGAGCAATAATGGACGTACTCAGACCATTCATGTCATCGTACGACAATGAAAATATGTCCTTATACTCCTTCAAGAATTATGTGTATTCTTTCTTCTCTGACGGAGACAAATGAATGTTGATACGAGTTTCCTTGACATTTTCTGAATCTCCCAAGTTGACAATTTTGGTCTCGTCCAGGTTGGACTTAGGTCTGTTTTAAAAATTCTCAACTTCTTTGATGATCTCATCAGGTATATCATCTTCTTCTGAATCAACGTCAGTTTGTTGTGTTGTCTCGTTGCATGTCACGGTCATTGGTTCATCAAGACAAGTAATAGTAATGTTGTATAGATAAAGTAATGAGAGAAAAACAATAGTAATAAATATTAATTCATAAAAACTTAAAAGTGGTTTTGATAAATTGAATAAATGTTTTTGAACATTAAAGATCTTATTGCGAAAATGAAAAATGTGAAAAGGGAAATCATTTAATGAAAGGCGATGAAAAGTGCTTGTTTAGCCCTGCTACCCCGAGGCTCGTCGGGCTCTGGCTGTTTTGATGGTCTAGTTCTTGAGATACGCTCCTTTGCTGACAGCCTGTATGGAAGGGCTTTCCTCCCCCTCCTCCTCGAGAACAACACAACAATCCATGTTACTGTCCTCCAAGAATAAGTTCCTCAATGCTGCAAGTGCTTCTTCTTCATATGACCCATAGATAATGCCAGCCTGATGGAAGGTCTGCTCTAGATGCGGTATCGGCTGCTCCAGGGGGTAATAAGGACCACTCTATGGTGGCGACCAGCTCTTGAATACTTCCCAAGTATATTCGTATCCCAAACTGAAGGTGGTGCCATGTTTCTTGATCTTTATGGATTTAGAGATTCCTTGGAGATTCTTGCCGAGCCCTTTACCTGGATCATATCCTCTCCAATTCATCATGCTAGCGATCTTACTATCCCACCATTTCTCCTTATCTATAGCATTGACCCGTTCAATGTGGTGGTAAATTTCTCCACCCAGCTTCCTTCTTCCTTCGATCACTGGAGTAGTCTGGCGACTGTAAATAGGATTGCTTCCATCGCCATGAATGATCACTTCTTGGTGGTTTCATTCAAACTTCACTTCCTGATGCAGCGTTGATGCTACGGCCCCAGCATCATGTATCCATGGTCGTCCTAATAGCAAGTTGTAGGATGCTGATGCATCTATTACTTGAAAGTCTACTTCGAACCAAGTTGGCCCCATCTGCAAGCACAGGTTAATCTCGCCGATAGTGGACCTATGAGAGCCATCAAAAGCTTTCACATTTATCGCTCCATCTCTTATCTCGTGAAGACATTTGCCCAATTTATTAAGCGTTATCAACGGACAGATATTGAGACTGGATCCCCCGTCGATAAGAATTCTGGTGATGAAATAGTCTTCGCATTGCACAGTGATGTGCATAGCTTTGTTGTGACCTAGCCCCTCAGGTGGAAGCTCATCCTTGTGAAAGGTGATCTTATGACTTTCCAACACTTGGCCTACCATATTGGCCATTTCGCCACTAGTGATATTATTCAGCACATATGCTTCATTCAGCACCTTTAACAAAGCATTTATGTGTGACTCTGAATTTTGCAGCAAGGAGAGAATAGATATCTGAGCTGGGGTCTTGTTCAGGTGGTCAATGAAAGAATACTCCTTGGCATGTACTTTCCTCCAAAGGTCGTCCGGACCTGTCTCGATAATGGGTGGCATGTTGGAAGCATGTTTGCTTGATTCAGCCAGATGTTCAGGCGTATAGACTCTACCATCCCTAGTCATACCCTATGCCGCGGTGGCTTCTTCAGTCTTGACTTTGCCTTTCCTTCTTGCCTCGGCTGCATATTCCCATGGTACAGCATTTGTATAGAAGGGTGGCGTGGTTGATATTTCCACTGTAATCGGTGCAGCTACCCTCACTTTGAATGGAACATGTTCCTGAGCAGGTGGCAGGACCACAACCTCAAATGGTGCGGGTGTATTTGCTGGAGGCATGAATTCGACCTCAATTGGTGTCGGTGCCTTTGTGGGTGGCGCTGCTTCAAACTCAAGTGGTACAGACATATCTACCTCAGCATCCTAAGCCGGCTGAATCAGGACTATGATTGGATTGAGAGTAACCGCTGGTTTCTTTGGGTCATCACCTTCTATGATCAACCCAATTGACCCCTCGGGGTCCCAATCTTCCTCTATTTCAATCATGTGGATGCCTCCACCCTTATGGTCCGGGAGTGGATTATTGCGAACTTTGGGAGTGGACTCTTTTTCCACAATGATCTTGTTTTCAATCAAGGACTGTATCTTATCCTTCAAAGAGCGGCATTCATCAACGGTGTGTCCCTTCATGCCGGAGTGGTATGCACATGACTTGTTTAGATTAACCCACTGAGAAGGATTATCGGGGGTTACGGCAGGGATGGGGGTGACATAACCAGCAGCCTTTAGTTTCTCATACAACTGGTCGATTGGTTCGGCGATGGTAGTGTATTGTATTGGAGGTCTTCGATCAAAATTAGTCCGAGGCCTAGGGAAGTTTTGGCGTGCAGGGAGTGATTGATAGTGGGATGGTTGAGAGATATAGGTGTGGTAAACAGGAGCAGGCTGGGAGTATCTGGGTGAAGTAGGTTGATAAGTAGGTGGTGGAGATGATTGATAGGTTGGTGGTGGTGCTTGGTATGAGGGTAAGGGTGCTTGGTAATTTTGGGTCGGTTGATATGTGAGTGGAGGTGTTGGGTAGGTTTGATATTTAAGTGGATATTTGGTTCTTTGTGCAACCATCACGGCTCCCACATCCCTTTTCTTGGACACACCACCGGACTGTAGGGCCTTGTTTGTAGCTTGCAAAGCCTCAAAGTTAGTAACCATACCACTTTTGATTCCTTCCTCGATCATTTCACCCAATTTGATAATGTCGGAGAACTTGTGGTTATCAATCACCATCAACCGCTCATAGTATTGCGGGTCTTGAGCCCGGACAAAGAACTTATTCATCTGTTCCTCGTCTAAGGTGGGCCTCACCTTAGCAACTTCGGACCTCCAGCGAGTAGCATACTCGCGAAATGTTTCTGTGGGCTTTTTCTTCAGATTCTGGATGTAGAATACATCCGGTGCGTTCTCTGTGTTAAACCTTAACCTATCCATGAAGTCAGACGCCATGCTTACCCAATTTGACCACTTCCTGAGGTCTTGGCTGATGTACCAAGAGAGTGCGTATCCTTTCAAGCTCCTCATGAACAGTTTCATGCGGATCCTCTCGTCTTTACCCACTCCAACCAGCTTGTCACAATAGGTCCTCAGATGGACCCTTGGATCACCTGTACCATCAAACATCTCGAACTTAAGAGGTTTGTACCCCTCGGGTAGTTCAACGTCGAGCCGTATGTAGAGGTCTTCATAGTTCAGCCCCTCGATTCCTTTGCTTCCCTCAACGCCTTGAACCCGGCTGGTCAGCTTCTTAAGTTCCTCAGCCAAGTTCCTAATAAGCATATCCATTTCATCAAACTCAGGTGTGTACAAGATAGGTTGGGTGGAGTGTGGCACAGTCTCCACGTAGATGGGGTTGTTGTGATGGCCCGGTGCATGGGTGTGGAAATGGTCGTTTGTGGAGTTCTGAAGTTCTGGGATAAGTAGTGGAGTGTTCTTTGGAGTATGGCAGGTATTACATTGTGTTGGAAGGTTTTGGTTCTTTGGTGGAGTGGTGTGATGATGAGCTACGGGATGATTTTGCTATTTTGGGATGTTTTGCGGTGGTGTAGGATTCTGGATGTTAGGGAGGTTGACGTCTAGGACGCTGAGGGTGAATGATAGATTTGCCAAATTTCGAACTTGATCAAGTTCTTCTTGGAATTTCAACAACTTCTGTTCAAGCTGTGACATAGTCTCGTTTGGAACCTGAATACCTTGGCCATTAGTGGCCTCTACCCGTTCAACCGTGTTTTCCTTCCTGATGTTGCCTGAATCTTTCATTTTCTTTTTTCCTTTGTTCTTGCCTTTGGGAGGACTAGGGGGAGAAGAGGGTGGAGGGCCCTTGGATCTTGTGAGATAGGATAATGATGCCAGAGTGCACGAACCAACCTTTGGGGAGGGAAATAATAAAAAGGAAAGAAAACAAAAACAAAAACAAAAAGTAGCCAAGTCAGTGAGAATTATGAAAAAGTATTGCAGTATTTAAACATATAGTGCGAAAATAGAAAGCGTGTCCTAGTTTGGGAACCTCTTTGTGCCCGAGGTAGGCCTAGCGACAAATTAATTTGGAGAACTTAAAATGCGAAATGCCTCATCATTAATGTAAAAATAGACGAATCCAAAGCGACACTAAATAAGCAAGAAATAAAACTACTAATGGCCATTGGCCTTATTACATCGATAAAGCGAAAAGGAAATTCCTATCTACTTGGTCCCAAAAGGACCTTCCCCAGACTCTGCATCCTTGATTCCCTCGAACAAATTCCCCATCTCGCAAAGTCCTAGTGGCAAGTATGCTCGGGCTAGATGTCCACCTTCGTTCCCTTCATCCTTTTGGAAGTCTTCAACCCTCTTGATGAATTTACCCTCCAGCTCGACTATGCCTCGTTCTAAGTATCCCAGCTTTCTATTGGAACTGACAGCCATGTATTTCCACTCTTCAATCAACTTCTTGTTGGACTCGTGGATCTCGCGGTGCTCGTCCTCACATTTGCGGATCCTCTTGCGCAGCTGATTATACTTGACCTGAGCCTCGACCTTTTCATCTGTGATCATGTGACCTCAGACGAACCCCGTCTTGCCCAGACCATCCCAATTGTCTTCCAACTAACCCAAATAGAAAGGCATACAACCTGTGTGATATCTGTCTGGTTCAATTGTGTCTTTCTCCATTACGATCTTACAGTGCCACATGTGTTGAGCGTGGCACTCTTGAGGACTATCATCATTCTGGAAGTCAGCACGGAAATGACTCATCTTGTCGACCCTTGGTATAACTTGCTTCCTACCCGCTTGTCTCATAACTCAGAGAGGGACGTAAGGATACATTCCTCTCAGACCAATCAGTATCAAGAATGGTGCATCTCTGGATCGGATGATGAACTCTTCTGTTGGAAACCACTCGAACATCCATTGGACTTGTTCCTCAGTCAGGTTATCGAAGAACTCAACCCACTCTTTGGCATTCTCAGGCTGAGCAAACATGTCAGGGATATAATTCATTCGCTTTGGATGGTGGAAAGCGATGTGGTCATCCTACGCCCTTCGCTGAAACTCTTGTCGGTACTGGCCCTTTTGGAGATGTTCCAAAAGCCAGAGTTGTAGTAATAGGTTGCATCCCTTGAAGTGTTTTGCTCCTCTTTGGCATTGTTCTAAGGCTCAATATATATATCTGAAATGATCATAGGAACGATGCTGAAAGTCTGCCCACCAATTCCTCCATTAATGTCTTAGTTACTATAGCCAACCTAGTGTGGATTCTTTCTTTCTTTGTCGGGAATACTATCAACCCCAGGAAGCAAACAATAAAGACGAACACCCTACGATGAATGTGTCCCAAAGATGTGATGGTGAATTCATCATGGAAGGTACGGTATGATTTGTTGTCACCGTATCTTTCATACAAATAGTCAAAAGGGATGTATGACTCTTTTAGACACCCTAACTCTGCATTCTTCTTTAAACCCATCATTTTTAAGAAACCCTTGCCCGTGCGATTCTCAGGCATTAACAAACCCGGAGTTTCCCAAACTAGACCGGCCAGTCCTCATATTTCTTCTAACAACGGCGTCATCTCGATGTCTCCAAAATGGAAGACAGCCCTTTCACAATCCCAGAACAGGGTGGCAGCCTCTATCATCATATTTAGGTTGTATGTCCAGGAGGGATAGCAGATTACCCAGATATTTCTTGACGGGTGTTTTGTCACTAGAATGTAGATCTTCCCACCATTTCAGCAATTTTGGGTAGATGTTGGTGACCATGCCGAATCTGGGGACTTCGTGCCTCATATGTCTGCAAGGCAAATAGGATTAGACCCTGATCCCCCCCCCCCCCCCAAACCCCACCTTTTTAACTTAATTCTTTCCTTT
>MDKH01081262.1:0-20750 GCA_005239495.1 Nicotiana undulata
GTTACTATATTTGACAACGATCGCTTACATTCTTTTAAGGTGTAAATTGAGCGTATCAGTGATATCGTCTTCCCGGAGCCTTTTACTATGATTTATTGATACTTTCGTCTTCTTTGCTGCTGAAAAGGTGACTGCGTTAATCTCATTCCCTCCAAAGATCATATTGATCGCCGGTGAGGAGGTTCTTCTCCTTCTTTCTAAGGTTCCGAGTTGTCTTTGTTACGACCATAATTGTTCTTAGATCAATCACTCAAGAATTCTCTGAGGTGACCATTCTTCAATAGTGTTGCCACTTCTTCCCGGAGGCGTCGCCAGTCTCTTGTTTGGTGGCCGTTCATCCCATGGTATTCACAACATAAGTTGGGATCCCTCTAGCTGGAATCGGATCTCATAGGCCTCAGTAATCGTGCCTCTTTGATGTTTCTCATGGCTGGCACCAACTCCATTATACTGTCATTGAAGTTGTATTCCGATAACTTGGGGTAAGAAGGATCAGTGACCCCGACGTTTCTTTATCCTAAAGTGATCTATCGTTTTGACTATGATCGATCCTTTGTCAACGGTGAACTTGTTTGCTGTCCGGAAGGTTCTGTCGCGGCCTTCGGTTCGTAGGGCAAAAATCGACCCCTCGATGTGCGTCTATCCGTGTCATAAACATTTTTTGATTCTTCTCTATTCTTCTCCCGTCCTTTGGTCGATGAAAATCCAACCTAATCATCCGAGATCTTTAATTTTGACTCGTATCGGTTGTGGATGTCCTCCCAAGCCGTTGCTTAAAACTCAAGTAGGCTTTCTTTCAGCTTTCGGGAAGCGTCTGAACTTTCCGAGTTCAATCCCTTGGTGAAAGCTTCAACTTCCCATTCATCCAGGACAGCCGAGAGCAACATTCTTTCCTTTTGGAATCGGGTAACGAATTCTCGCAGTAACTCGGAATCTCCCTACGCAATCCTGAATATATCGTCCTTCAGGGATTACACTTTTCTGGCTCCGGCATGAGCCTCGATGAAAGAATCCGCGAGCATTTCAAAGGAATCTATTGACTGCTGGATAACAACGAATACCACGTCAAGTCTCCCCCTCGTAAGAGTCTCTCCAAATTTCTTTAACAACAAAGATTCAATTTCGTGAGAAGCTAATCACTTCCTTTTACCGCCGTTGTTTAGGTGGTAATATGCTCTCGAGGATGTGAAGTTTTGTCATACTTAGGCACTTCAGGCATCTTGAACCGCTTCGGGATTGATTCTGGCGCTGCACTCGACTTATAAGGAAATTGAGTATACTTCTTTGAATCCGAGCCCTTCAGTACTGGCAGCACGCTCGAGATTTAGTCCATATGGGCGTTTACTTCCCTCATGAACCGTAAAGGTTCATTCTTGAAAGGATCGTTCTCGTTATTGAGTCTGGATGCGCTCCCCCATCCCCGTTGGAGGCAACTTCACCCCTAAGAGTGTTGTTGACGGCTCTCGTTATTGTTTGGTTTGCGGCAACGTCAAGAGGAATTGGATCTCGTCTGTTTGCATTATTCGAAGCCCCCGACAACGCCTGTTTCAACTCCGTCATAACCTTATCCTACCACGTGAGATGGCCTAGAATAATCGTTTGTTGCTCCTACAAGACCCTTACCACATCAACGACATGCTCTTCATCAACATCATTTGGAGTTGTCTCCCGACCATGTCGTGGATACTGTATGTCATGTACCGATGTGGCGTCATTCCCCTCATTGTGGGTGTCACTGATTGAGTCCTTGAAATGAGGTTGATCCCCTTGAATCTCAGGGCTGTGTGTGTTGTTAACAGTGTTATCTGCCAACTTTTTATAATTTTTCTTAAGACAAAATAATCAAAACACGTTTGTAAAAAAGGCAAGGGCCAATTTAATTGCACGACTGTCTAGGCCCCACGGTGGGCGCCAAACTGTTTACCTCTAAAACGGTATAGTTGAATTTATACGTGGTTTCTAGACAAGTGAACTAATTTGATCTTGAAATAATAAGATAATTTAAGAATTGTATAATACTTTGCCTTAAAATGTAGATGAAACAGTTCCAGAAACAAGATTTTCGGGCACAACAATGATGGGATTAAAAAGTGAAAAAAAATAAAATTGTATTAAGCTTTGTATAGAATATAGTGTAAGTTAGCCAGAAAATTCATGTCCTTTACAATGACAACTGAGCTCACTATTTATAGCTACGTCTAGGGAAGAAGGTCCTAAGATCGTGTCCTTCTTTAATGTCAATTACGAGGGCATTGATGAAGATATAAAGGTGAACATAAATGCCAAATTTCCAGTAACAGACTGTCGTTCTTAATGCTGCAAAATATTCCCTAATCAATACTATCGAGCACAGAACATTTAATACACCTTTATAAACTTTCCCTTCCGGCGATAAACAAAATAACTGTGTTCGATCTTTTAGCCATCCCCATTTTATGTTCCACGTGTTCTTATTTTATATGGCCACGTACCATATCATATTTTACCATATACACTTGTTAACTTCATGAAGATAAATCATTCTCCGATTTTACTAAGGAAAGTAACAAAATAGCAGTTCATAGACGTAACCAAAGTCCGCATTCCGCAATAGCAAGTCCAATCACCAGCTTTTCGGCAACCTGGGAATCAACACTAAAAGTAGCTCTCCCATATTTTCCTCGCTCCTTGTCCATATTTATCTCAACCCCTTCCCAACATATCATGTAATTTTCTTATCCTACAAGGGCATTTGCTTATGATCCTCCAACTCCATTTCCAACACCAATTCCACCACCTTTCTTTCCACCATTTATCTATCTCTCTCTCTAACACGTACACACTAGAAAGCACGTATATATAACGTACATGTATACGTAGAAATACAGATACTTCACGATGCCGGAAGGTCATAGAGGACACAGAACGCGACATAACCGCGGGCCGAGCCGAGAACCGGGCCGGGCCAGAGTGCCGTTGAGGCTACTCCTCCGAGTGGCATCAGTAGCCGGCGGGATACAATTCGGGTGGGCTTTACAGCTGTCACTACTCACACCATACGTGCAAGAGCTTGGAATTCCTCACGCATGGGCTAGCATAATATGGCTGTGCGGGCCGCTTTCGGGCTTGCTGGTTCAGCCTTTGGTTGGACACATGAGTGACCGGTGTACCAGTCGGTTCGGTCGCCGGCGACCGTTTATTGTTGCCGGAGCTGTGTCGATCATGATTGCTGTGTTGATCATCGGCTTCTCAGCCGATATTGGTTGGTTGTTCGGCGATAGGGGTGAGAAAAAAGTGCGGGCTATAGCAGCTTTCATAGTAGGGTTTTGGCTGCTTGATGTTGCGAATAATTTGACCCAAGGACCTTGCCGTGCTCTTCTTGCTGATCTTACTAGTAAGCTCTCCTTTCAATTTTAACTATTACTCCTACTAGTATCTTTTTTTAAGCACGTGCTTGTGGATTTTTCTGCTATTGCATTTACTACTATGCTTCTTTATCCGCATTTGAGCTTTGAATTTCTAATTTTGTCATTTTGATTTATATATTTGGTAGTCTTCCTTTTTTTTCTTTTTCCTTTTATTGTGGGTAAATTCTCTGCTTTCAATGGAATAATCTTTTCTTCTAGGAGAAATCGACAATCATTCGTGGCAACGTGATGGACATTTTCCCGATTTGTGCTTGTAAAGTTATAGTGCTAGAACTCGTATTTAGTGCAATGGACAATACTGCTCCTTCCCCCTATGTAGCGGGGCAGACCCACAATATACTACCTATACTTAATTTCTTTCTTTCAGATGAGCAAATTATTCATCCATAAAATGTATAGTTTTTTTTTTTTGAAATGACAATGGTGTCCATTGAGCGCACCCCTCACAAATTCCAAAAGTTTTCATTTTTTTCTTAAACTCTGTGCCACTCAAACAAGTTCACATAAATTGGAACAGAGGGAGTAATATTTTTCACATAGTTTTTGAATATCTAAATTTTAATATTTAAATATTGAGTTAATCTAATATAATTTAGCTTCAAATATTAGTTAAATTGACTCTGAGAAAGCGAAAGGGTTCATACAAACTAGATCGGAGAGAGGATTAATGTTGTCACAACTGTCTTGAAATTTGTTCCCTTTACTTTTTAGTATATTTTCCTTTTTAGTAGACATTATACTTATGTTTCTGTCTTTTAATTAAATGAGACGACTATTATAAGATCAATATTTAATATGTTATCTACCTTATAATAAAAAGCGAAAATCCAAATTAAATCTCTTATGTAGGAAATATATATCATAGTCTACAAGCTTTGGCTTTTCAGAATCCTACTTCAGTTTTCTAATTTCTTTAAGAATAAACATTTGCTTATTTAGTTCATTAATTATGTTTTCATGGTAGATGAGCTTAAATGGAGAGACATGTTCAGATTCATATTGCCTAGGCGGACTTGTTTGGGCTTGCGGCGTACTTTGTTGTTTGTATAGTTTATTGGTCCAGTTAAGGAGCTAGTAATATGTCCTTTCTATATCGTCATTTCATTTTTTGGCCGCACTTCCCATTTGGGGGAGAGCAATATATGCATAAAAAGTAGAGAAATTGATGAAAATGGTGGCATTGGTTCAGTTATAGTTATCAGATTTGAGGCAGAGAGCTTCTTGGATTAAGTAGAAATATATAGAGTTAGAGCATCATTAATACGACAAAGAATATAAAATGCGGGTAGAATCTTTTGTGAGACACCAACTTAATTTTTGATAAGAAACCAACATGTATTGTCTCTTACCAAAAAAAGACACCAACTTAAATTAACGACAGGGTATTCTCGTCTTCAATCTGTAACTATTTGTTACTTCGGGAAGTTGCCTAAAAGTTGTGACATCTTTCTTGTGATCTCTATGCATGGTAGGGAAGGATCACAGAAGAACTCGAGTAGCAAATGCGTACTTCTCCTTCTTTATGGCTATTGGTAACATCCTTGGATATGCCACTGGATCTTACAGCGGCTGGTTCAAGATCTTTCCTTTCACCCTTAGTCCTGCATGCACAGTCAACTGTGCCAATCTCAAGGCTGCTTTTGTTATTGACATTATTTTTATTGCAAGCACTACATATATCAGCATATCTGCGGCCAATGAGCAGCCTCTACGTCCCAGTCAGGTTACCCCTCATACTACCGAAGAGACTGGAGAATCAAGCCATAGTCAAGAAGAAGCTTTTCTCCGGGAATTATTTGGAACTTTCAAGTTCCTCCCAGTTTCAGTTTGGGTGATCCTGCTTGTCACTGCTCTGACTTGGATAGGATGGTTTCCATTTCTGTTGTTCGATACTGACTGGTTTGGCAGAGAGATTTATGGTGGTGAGCCAAATGATGGAAAGAACTATAGTACTGGAGTTAGAATGGGTGCATTGGGTCTAATGTTGAACTCAGTGCTCCTTGGAATAACATCAGTTTTCATGGAGAAGCTCTGTCGGGAATGGGGGGCTGGTTTCACATGGGGAGTTTCAAACATAGTCATGTGTCTCTGCTTAATAGCAATGCTTATAATTAGTGTTGTTCGGAATAACATGGACACTGGTCTGGATCTTCCCCCAGATGGCATTGTTATCGCTGCACTACTAGTATTTGCTATTCTTGGGATCCCACTGGCAGTAAGTTACTTCAAGTTGTACCCTTAAAATTCTTATGCACTAACACATGTATATGTTGGAGAATGGAAAGATTAGACCCCTCTAAACTGCAAGTTATCTCCTTTCTCCTGATTATTTTTGGACAACCAATTGCTATCTGTCTTTTCTTTTCTGCTCTACGCCTTTGTTTGAAACTAGGGAAGGAAAGAAAATAAGATGGAAAATGATAGAGAACTGAAAGGAAATTTAAAACTTTTACATTGTTTTATTATAAGAGTTAAAGGCCAGGGAAATAAGTAGGTCGTTTATTAAGCTGTTTATGGGCTCTAAGAGAAGATATTGTATTTCTTCTGAAAATTTTGAAACTATCTCTTCCTTTCCCTTTTGTCTTCTGAAACAACATCAGATTTTGTCAGTCAGTTGACAGCTCGCTCGCATTCGCTCTTTCTTTTCTTTCGAGTAGACAATACTGCAAGCTGATGACAGTTGAAATCTGTTGCTTTTCAAACCTTTATAAGCTGAAATGATATTATTGTGTAACTGACTGAATCTTGAAGCCTATCAACTGTAACATGATATGGAAGGGTATTAGAGGGAGGTAACTACTACAAAAGGCTTTAGCGTAAGCACTATATTATGTTGGCTTGGAGATAACTTCGTCCAGGCTCTGATTGTTTTTTTTTTCAAAACTAATTCTTTGCAGATAACATACAGTGTTCCGTATGCTTTGGTATCCTCTAGGATTGAGGCTCTAGGGCTAGGACAAGGTAGGTCGAATTTTGTCTCTTTAGCTTATCCATGGATCAAATAGAAAGTATTGGTTCAATTACTGCTTTCAACCTTGCAGGACTGTCAATGGGTGTTCTGAATCTAGCAATTGTGATTCCACAGGTATCGTTTTGCTCATCTATTCTTTTGTTTCTTTTTATTTCATGTTGCTTCCAAGCCACTAATTCTATGGACCAAAAAAGGGCTTGTCACAAAATTTCAGCCCTTCCAGATGTTTTGAGTGACAGCACTGGAGAGAAACAGAGGCATAGGAGAAATGAATTTTTTTGGGTATCTTAGAGGAAGAAAAGAAAAGAGAAGGAGAGAAGGGGAGGGGAATAAAGTTAATGATGTTTCTATCCAAAAGTAGGTGGAAATGGTGGAAAGGGATATCTCTTTTGTAAATTTTTTTGTAATGAATTAAGTGTTAGAATATAGAGAAAATGTGTCTAGAATCTTTATATTTGAATTAAAAATATCTTATGAAATACTCTATAAAACACCTTAGAGTACTATGTATTTAGTACTCCATAGAACATTTAGAACATTTACTTTAACCTTACTAACATTAAATGAATACCTACCATATTGTTCATAGCCTATGCTCCTATATTAGAGCATCTCTTGGACATTGTTACTTAATCAAGTCAATGAGAAGTTTCTTCTTAAATCACATGGTGTCACAGCTTCTAGTGTTCTTGGTAAAGACTCAAACAGCTTCCACTACCTGCGGGTACAATTGTGTTGCTCGTCCAGCCAATTTTTTTTTTTTGTTTTTTTGTTTTTCATTTCTTCCTTTTGGTTTCTGGCGCTTCTCCTCTCTCCAGCAACGGGTGCCACTACTCATCTCTCCGGCAACCATTTATGCACCGCTCCTCGCTGGCAATTGTTCAGACACCGCTTTGCTCTCTAAGATCTTTCAAGCAATGTTCATCTCTACCGAGATAGCTATTACGACTTTCTACATGACGATCGCCTTCCTCTAAACCTTGAATTTCTTGTCGCTATTTTGCCAGTTCGAATTATGCTATGTTCTGTCAGAACAGATCTCTCAATGAGTAGTGCAAGTAGCACTTTTTTCGCTGTACAGTTAACAACTTCTTTCTGGCGCAAAGAATTCCAACACCGTTTTTCTTTTTGGTGATTGCGTACTATTCTAGCGAAGTTTCAGCATTGAATTTCCATGTTTTCAAAATAAGCAAACTCAGGTTTGTTTTCCCACTATGAGTTTGAGGGGACTTGTCAGAATAAGAGAGTCTCTATTTAGATTCAAAAGAAGTCACTTGGTCTGTTGAAAGTCAACAGAGATCAGCTGGATTTTTTCTACAGAGCAAACTTCTTAGTGTCTTGCTTTTTGCTATAGTCAAAGTCAGCATTTCTTTCTTTTGCTTTTGATTCTTTGATTTAGCTTAAGATTAAATTTGTTAGATGGCCCTAGGACTTTGGTTTAAAGATTGTGTGGTAGACACACGTCACGAGTTTGGTATTTAAGCAGTAGGAGGGTTATGGGGTGGGTCCATACTCCCTTGAGTGTCGATTTTATGCGCCAACTTTGGGATTGGCCAGCTACCCCATAGGGGATTTCTCAGTTACTATTGCAACAATAACAACTATGCCTCCGTCCCAAGCTAGTGGGGAAGAAATTTACCAGTTATTGGAAAAATTTATATTTCTTAAACGAACAAAATGCATATTTTGTGTGTATTTGTTCAGCAGCATTATAAACTTCCCTGTTATAAAACTACACCGTAAATGAACCTTTCTTGACATTTAAACATGGAACCTAACACTGTTCGCCTCATTCAAAGGGGGCAGTGATTTGCAGGTTTCCCAAAGTAGGAGGTTAGTAGTGTATATGCTTTGTGGGAGAAATAGTAAGGTCTGGAAAATTATGAAGTACTTTAGGCTTTTCATGGATGTGTTATTTACTATAAATGTTAGAAGGTGGCAGAGGAAATGAAATTATGAGTCTTCTTGAAATGTTCACCTCTTTTATCTCACTAGCTCAAATTTTGCTCTTTGCATTATATATAATTCTGGTATGTTCTCTGCCACAATTGAGAGGGGAAAAAAAGCAGCAGTTATGATGACAAGTTAGTACTGTCAGTGTCAATCGCTGGCAAATAAATATTTTTATAATATGGAGGCATTTCCACGATGTAACTCGCCATTTTGATCTATTTAGCTGTTTTTCCCCTGCCCTTCTTTTCAGTGAAAATTTACTAGGCTTAGCAAAGACTTGCAATAATATTGTAATTCTCAGTGTGTTTCCAGGAGGAAAATTTTACTGCACTTTAATTAGCATGCAACTTGTCACTTTCCAGAAGACGTCTAAAACAGTAAATGAGATTCATTTTGTTATTGTTCATAGATGTTGGTTTCACTTGGAAGCGGACCATGCGATGAGCTCTTTGGTGGAGGCAACTCACCAGCGTTGGTTGTGGCAGCAGTTTCAGCATTTGTCGGTGGACTTATAGCAATCCTGGCAATTCCTCGAACACGAGTTGAGAAGTCCAAGATCCATGCTTGAGGTATCTACTATCCAAGTATAACTATCAATCGTTGGTCTATGGAGTAGCATTGTAATTATCCTGAGTTAAAGGCCTTTTATTAGGCCTGTAACTGAAAATCTCTTCACCCAATTCCTATTAGGACAACTTGGTGACGGGGGTAAATGGATTTTTATGGTTGGGCTGCCACTGAGCCCCTACCACTTTTTGTGTTGGTTTCTTTACCTGGTTAATTCAATTTTCAATAGTAACCAAGCTGCATTCATGTCAAAAGCGACACTCTCATTATTGTGGATAGAAAAAAGAAGACAGAAATTTAATTTACTTATTTTTTTAATTGGTGCGAACTGTCCCAATTAACCAACACAAACTGCAGCAAGTCAGTGAGCATATTTCAAGTATAAGAATTCGGCACAAACATCAGCATCACTGCAGTTGATACTGTGCAGAGTAGATTCAGATATGTACTCTATTCCCAAGTCCTATCTATATCTATCTATATTATTATTATTATTTATTTATCTAAATTATTATAAAATCACGAATGTTTCATGCTAAATATTGGACGACGAAAATATCCTCCAAATATTAATCGACTTTTATGCCCTTTATTAATTAGATATCTCCGTAATATTAATGTACAAAAACGTAAAAGTATTCCGTTAGTTATTGAATCCAACTCAAAATCTCTTATATGATAACTAAACCTTTATAAATACGTCCTTTATTTTAGTTTACCACTTTAAACAGATTTATGTTAAAAGTCAAGTAAATTTAAGAGACTTTTATGTTAAAAAAAAAGTGAATTGGAATATCGATTTGAAAATCAAACATAAATCGTATTATCTACCAAACACCCATTCTTCGCAAGGATTTATGCTCAAAATTCATATCTACAGAATATATCAATTTTATTATGAATTATTATTTTTCCAACCTATGGATGGATTTACATCCTGAAAACTTATTGAGTTAAAAAAATTTAAATAAGAAATAAAAATAAATTAATGACCTTCAGTATTTCACTTGGCCATCTCTAATTTTCACCCTCTTTATTTTCTCTTTCTTACATTTTCTTCTTTGAACAGTATTTGATTTAGATAATTCACTGAGAATAGTTATCTGTTGAAGCAATGATAAAAATATTATTGAGCATAAGGGAATTTTAAACGTTGACAGTAACTAATAACCTTTTTTTAACTCCTTTAGTATCATTTTTTTTTGTGCGTAGTTGATTGGGTTAAACAAAACAGGGATATGAAATTGGACATAACTTCTTAGCATGACCGTGTTACTAAGAAGTAAGGCCCCAGAAAGCTGGTTTATTGAAGGTAATTAAGTAGCAATCTGAAGTGCAGTGTATTGGGATGAAAAAAATCTTGGTTTTGGAAAAACACATATTAGAAACTAGAACAAAGTAAAATCACGTTCACTCAAAAGTACTTAAGATCATACAAGGTTCTTTATTTTTTTTATATTTTTTTTTACCATATATTAAGTTAACTTTTTGTTTATCCGAATAAAATAATGGACCTAAAATCTACGTGTAAAGCACGTACATAGAGACTAGTTATTATAAAAGTGGGAACATGGAAAGCTAAAAGTTGAATTACTAAAATACCCTCCTAAATAATTTAAATACCCAACTTATACGAAAAATAAATAAATAAGTAAATTAAAAAACTAAATTAATTGAAGGGACGCAACCCATCATATTAATTAGTTATGTATACTCACTTCACGGTTTCCATTATTTTCCAACTATTGCTTCGTTTCAAAAAGTCTTACGTTAGTTCCTGCCTTTTCACTTTGGTTTTCTGTTTCTGGATTAGATTATCTTGAAACCAATAGTCCCTTCTTATTGAGGAGGCATAGTGAGGAGATAAAAGAAAGAAATCTATTCAAATATGAAACTATTTGGTAGTTTACAAAATCAAGTTTTTTCCATAGGTATGATCATATTTACCTCATTATCTTTCTCGATTTATTATAGAATACTTCGTTTAGATACTTTCTGATGTTTAAGCATTCAGGTATTTCATTTACCCGACTTATTTGTTTTGAAATGTAAAAGAGACATATTGACCCAAAAAAACAAAAGAAATATATCTCTAAAAAGATGCCTAACCACATAATATTCGACAAATATAAACAAAAGCAAACACTTCTATCTTTCAATATTATTTAATATTAGTTATAATAAAATTTAGAACCTCACAAACTAAAATTTTAAAAAAATCTAAACACTCTTCTAGAAAATCTGAATCCTCGATTCATAGAAAAGTTAAATAAAGAAATCAAATTTATTTGAAGGATGTTATCCTTCAAATTAGTTACTAATATTCATAATAGTTTCCAACCTAGGGTTCAACAACAACAACAACATCCAGTATAATCCCACAAGTGGGGTCTGGAGAGGGTAGTGTGTACGCAGACCTTACCCCTACCCTAGGGTAGAGAGGTTGTTTCCAATAGACCCCCGGCATCGTTCCCTCCAAGAACTCCCCACCTTGCTCTTGGGATAACTCGAACTCACAACCTCCCCTTTTAAAAGAAAATTGTTTTCATTCACAGGAGCCTTTTTAAATAAAAACCGTGAAACTGTTGGCTGGCTTTTTAAAATGAGAACAAAGGGTGGTGTCATGCTAAGTATATCAAAAGATGATCACCGTGCATATATAATATCATAGAGTTCATTGGTAAAGGTAAGTATATGGAATTATTTTCTTGCCATTAGTTTGGATCTCAAATAGCTCATTTTCCTCTACGTTAGATTAGAATACTTATTCTTGCTGCAGCAACAATTTCTTATGTATTTCTGCAAATAATTGCTAAACAACGATAACACAATTAATGTGTAAAGCATTTAGAATGGTTACAACCTACATACATATCTGGGAAGGAGATATGAATCTTATATTACACTTTGGATCTTAGTATTTAAGTCAAAATGTAGCATATTAAATGGAATCTATTAGCCAATATCTATTTCTTTCCTTTGAAGTTCTATCCTTCAATCGTTGGTTTGGAAGAATTGCTATATAGCATGACTGATATATTTCTTTCAAAATGTAGAAAAGGGTAATGAGGATAAAGGAAAGAACTTGAACTTCTTAGAATTTTAAATTATTTTTTTTTTTGGAAAAAAACATGGTGATATACCATCTTGTATTAAAAAGATGGAAACGTAATGAGTCATAATGAATAGAGGAAGATCCCATTTATTTGTGTTCCATGGCTTTATTATTATTTAAGAATCAAGATGTAGCAACATTCATGATATAGCACTTACGTTATTATTTAGATAAAAGATGCAATTAAAAGGTGTCTTGCTATTGGTAATTAGAAAGGGTGACGAGATGAAAAATATAACCTCATTGGAACTCGATCATAGATTTTAGTTCTATCCTGTTATTTTCATAATAAACATTATTATTGTGTGCATCCGTTCCTCATCATGCATAAATGTGAAACCTCCATGCTCTAGATAGAGATTAATAAAGAGTCTACAAGTCTTGGGATGTGTGACAATAACGATGCATGTGTGACAATGAATGTGATTAAGGAATGTTCATATCATGTGATATACTTATAGTGTGTATGTTGTATTAATAGTTTTGGTCATCACATAGCAACTGAAACGGACGAAATGAACATAATAAAGAATATTATTTATAAGAAAGTTTGAAATACGCTTCATGTTTGTGCCTCATAAAATAAAAAATAAGAAAAAAATCACATGTATATATCTAATTAAATCGTGATTATTCATCTTCATATGTTCAGATGATATCCAAGGGATATTGACCCCGACAAACAAGTCATCTTATGATGATCCACATTGATCATAGAAGCATGTAATTTATTCTTTGATGTATATTTATGGAGTAATGTTTTTATTTTAGTAATATTGATTGTAGTTTATAAACTCGTGCATTGTATGATTCGATATACACGTGCAACGCACATGTCGAGAAACTAGTTTATTTGAAAAAGAAAAAAAGTATACTATGCCCAAGTCCCAACTGCTTATGAAGTATTGCTGGCTATAGTTGCTTCTAAACAATCCAGTGCACGATGCTCTGCCACTTTGATGCACATTTTTTGAAGTGTTTAAACTTGTATATTGGAAATTCAATTCATTTAAAATCCATCCAAAAATTCATGCTCACTAATTGCGATGCAATTTAAACTTATTTTTATCCTTCCTTTTAATACTGTTGTATGTTCATTTTTTTTTCGGGAAAAAGCTTTGTTTATAGTAGTTTCATGATTGTAGAACAAAAGCCTATCATTTGCTTATTAACACTTTGTAATCAGTTTAATGGGGAGTCCTGATTCTAGGTTTATCTGCTCCACCATCCTTTTCCTTTTTGTAAACTATCAGCTGACTATATTTTATTTCTGTGGTACGTTTATTTGCCCTGTAGAAAGGCAAGTACGATGATGCCGATTATTCTCCAGCACTGGGGTTTGGCAGGTATTTAATCTTTGCCAGTATCCTGTTGCCTTCCTCGAACTAAAGGTTGAAGTATGGATTTTTTTTTTTTGGAGGCAAATGTTGTATATAGATTTTTTTTTTTCATTTAATCAGTCAAATGCAAAACAGTTTTGCATGAGTGTCTTGTAACCTACCTCATTCCCTCCGCAGGTTATGATTTCTTTCACATGGCTATTCTTTTCCCATCATGTTAGTCAAAGTGTCCTGAACAAATTTCTGTGTGCTGATTCTCCACTTTCTAGGATAGAGCAAACTTCAGGTATCAGTAAGAGACTTGAGAAATGGAGTATGTTCCTTTGTGCACTTAATTTTCTCCAAGTACAAATGTAACCGTAAATGAGTTTTCTCTTCCTATCGCGAATACTTAGAAGGCTTAAGCCAAATAAATCTAATCCATGCCAACCATACTTGTTTTTGCACCCAAGAGTAGCCTAGCAATCAATGAGGTGGGTGGGTGGAAACCTTCGAGACCAGGGTTTAAATCCCGTCAAAGACAAAAAACGTCAGGTAGTTTCTTCCCATCTGCCTAAGCCTTGTTTGGCAGAGCTACCCGATACTTGTGATGCTGGAAGGTAGCACATTGTATACGGTCAAAACCGGGCTTGCCCATTATGTGATTAAATGAGACTGGAATATGATAGGTTAAGGTTCGTCGTCAGGTTCGACCCCGGGATCGGACAAAATCGAGATCAAGAGAGATCGAGCGAAATTTGTCATGCCGAATAACAGAAGGACAAAATACCTGCGATCGGTTGCAGATCACAGCGGGAATCTCGGCACGTATCACGGATGGGCCGATTAATTAACTAATCATGAGATTTCTTACCTCATATAGAACTGTATCAAAAGTAGGACTTCCCTACTATATAAAGGGGGTCTGATCATTTGTAAAACACATAAGTTTTACACAACATAAAGCAATATACTGCAACTTTTTAGCTTTTATTATCTTGTTACTCTGTTCATACTTAGTTGAAACATTTTTGGTTCGAGGGTGATCGAACTCGAGGGCCAAGACTATTTGAATCGTGCGGTTTGCACTTATTCTATTATCGTCAATTTCAATATTAATCTATTCTCTTAATTTGTACCAAGTTATATCATGTATCCTTAAAATCACGCATAAATTCTATTGTTATTCGATTTTAGGGTAAACAATTTCGCGCCTACCGTGGGGCTTAGGAAAATAGTGATTAGTTGGTGCAAACTTTCATAACACACACCGGGCATGATTGAGCCCGAGCCTTCCCAGGAAGTTGTCCACATGGTCGAATCAGCTTCAAGGAAATCGAATGAGAAAGAGTTGGGGACCAACCTTGCAATCATGAAGATGCTCGAAGAGCTGACAAAACGAACCGAGTTGGGGGAAAAGAACATCGAGGCAAACGATTAGAGGGTGGAAACTTACAACTCCAGGGTCGATCAAATCCCGGCGGCACCACCAATATTATGGGCCTGGACTCCAAAAAGTTCGTGCAAAAGTCTTTCCCCCCGAGTGCGACTCCCAAGCCTATCCCTAAGAAGTTTCGAATGCCCGAGATTCCTAAATACAACGGAATAACCGATCTGAACGAGCCCGTCACCTCTTTCACATGTGCTATCAAAGGGAATGATCTAGAGGATGACGAGATCAAATCAGTCTGCTAAAGAAATTCGGAGAGACCCTGTCAAAGTGGGCTATGATATGGTACCACAATTTACCACCTAATTTTATTGACTCATTTGCTATGATTGCAGATTCTTTCGCAAAGGCACACACCAAAGCCATCAAGGTTGAAACTAGCAAATGAGACCTTTTCAAGGTAAGGCAGAAGGACAACGAAATGCTCCTAGAATTCGTGTCTCGATTCCAAATGGAACTGATGGACCTGCCATCGATCGCCGACGATTGGGCTGTTCAAGCTTTCACCCAAGGACTCAACGTTCGAAGCTCGGTGGCCTTGCAATAATTGAAGCAAAATTTGATAGGGTATCCAGCTGTTACTTGGACCGATGTGCATAATCAGTATCAATCAAAGATCAGGGTCGGAGCCGATCAACTAGGGGCTCCTTCCTGGTCCGTTTATCCTATCAGACATGTCGACAGGATCAAGAGGGATATTGGCCGACAATCGAGGTCGAACAGAGATCGATATCAGCCATATAGCAGAGATCGTAGGAGCATCAGATCCAGGCGGAATCCAGTACGGAATGGAAGGAGAAGTGACCCAGGCCAGAGCTATCAAGGTTAATGAGCAAGAATGGCTTCGACAAACCTATCGGACGCAAAAAAGCACCTTGATTATCATAATACAATTTTAATGTCGACGCAACCGCCTCATATAAAACTGTATTAAGAGTAGGACTCTCATACTATATAAAAGGGTCTGATCATTTGTAAAACACATCATTTTTACACAACATAAAGCAATATACTGCAATTTTCTAGCTTATATTATCTTGTGACTTTGCTCATACTTCAGTTGAAACATTTTTGGTTCGAGAACCGCCTCATATAAAACTGTATCAAGAGTAGGACTCCCATACTATATAAAAAGGTCTGATCATTTGTAAACACACATCATTTTTACATAACCTAAAGCAATATGCTGCAATTTTCTAGCTTATATTATCTTGTGACTCTGCTCATACTTCAGTTGAAACATTTTTGGTTCGAGGGTGATCGAACTCGAGGGCCAAGGCTATTTGATTCGTGCGGTTTGCATTTATTCTATTATCGTCAATTTCAATATTATTTACTCTCATAATTTGTATCAAGGTATATCACGTATCCTTAAAACCACGTACAAATTCTGTTGTTATTCGATTTTAGGGTAAACACACATAACTAGTGGAATAGTTGATCTAAACAAAAAGCGGTATGTGGAATAGTTTTTCTTTATAAAGTCTGTATACGGTCAGAACGAGCCTACCCTTTTTATGACTAATCGAGGTTGGGTCATGACAGACCAAGGTTCGACCTCGTGTTATATCGAGCCATAGTTGCTGAGCTCGTAATCCAGGAGTCGATCGAGGTCGAGATCGGCCAAGGTCGAGACCGAGTAAAATAGAGATCGAGCAAGACCAATTGAACTTTACCTAGTCAAGTAACGGTAAGACGAAATATCCGTAATCGAGCCAGGATCACGACGCAAATCTCGACACGTATCAAGATGAGGCCGATTAATTAGCCAATCATGTGATTTCCTACTATATTTAGAGTTATATCATAAGTAGGACTCCCCTAATATATAAAGGGGTCTGATCATTTGTAAAATCATCATATTCACGCAATACAAAGCAATATACTACCTTTATCTTAAGCTTTCTATATTCTGTTACTTTGGTCATATCTTATTTGCTTATTCATTTGGTTCGAGGGTAACCTAGCTCGAGGATCAAAACTGCACATCTCATTTGGTTTGCTTTTATTTTTCTTTATAGTCAATTTAAATATCAATTTGAATATTTTCTCAGTTTGTGCCAAGTGAAATCACATATCCATAAAATCACATATAAATTCAATTGTTATCCGTTTTTAGGGTAAACAGTTTGGCGCCCATCGTGGGGCTATGGATAATAGTGAATGCCTGGTACTGACTTTTGTAACACACACTATTTTATACTTGTCCTTGTGAGTATCTTTGATTCTAGGATCAACATGTCAAACTCAAGCAACACCCACACACATAGACAATGGCCTTGGCCTCCATGGCGAAAACGACAACATAGCCGCCCTAGGGAATGAAGTACCTCCAATTGACCTCGATGGAGTCCCGACCGTAGACCCAATTGACGTAAGTTCCCATGTTACCGTTAATGCAAATTTAACCGTCGATCCCGAGAGCAGCGTCCGCGGAGACATTCAGTCAGCTGGTCAGAGCGCACATGGCGGCGAAGAAGGCAAGATCAGCCTTCGAGTGATATTCGAAATGTTACAGGCTCAGCAAGTTGCAATAGCACAACTCCAAAACAAGAACCATACACCGAGCAGGATCGAGCCCGAGCCATCAAAGGAAGTTGTTCATATGGCCGAATCGGTGTCAAAGAGGTCAAACGAAAATGAATCAGGGACCGATCTCACAATCATGAAGATGCTTGAGGAGCTGACAAAGCGAGTTGAATCAGGGGAGAAGAAAATTGAAGCAAATGAGATCAGCCTTCGAGTGATATTCGAAATGTTGCAGGCTCAGCAAGCTGCAATAGCACAACTCCAAAACCAGAACCATACATTGAGCAGGAACGAGCCCGAGCCATTAAAGGAAGTTGTTCATAGGGCCGAATCGGTGTCAAGGAGGTCAAACAAAAATGAATCAGGGACTAATCCCGCAATCATGAAGATGCTGGAGGAGCTGGCAAAGCGAGTTGAATCAGGGGAGAAGAAAATTGAAGCAAATGATAAGAAGGTGGAAACCTATAACTCCAGGGTTGATCAAATCCCAGGGGCACCACCGATTTTGAAAGGTTTGGATTCAAAGAAGTTCGTGCAAAAGCCTTTCCCCAGCGCGACTTCTAAACCAATTCCCAAGAAGTTCCGCATGCCAGAAATTCCCAAGTATAATGGGACGCCCGATCCCAACAAACATGTCACTTTTTACACATGCGCGATTAAGGGGAATGATCTGGAGGACGATGAGATCGAGTCCATATTATTGAAGAAATTCGGGGAAGACCCTAGCAAAAAGAGCGATGATATGGTACCATAATTTGCCACCCAACTCCATGATTCTTTTGCCATGCTTGCAGATTCCTTCGTTAAAGCACACATTGGAGCTAAAAAGGTCGAGACTAGGAAGTCCGACCTCTTCAAGGTAAAACAGAAAGATAACGAGATGCTCAAAGAGTTTGTGTTTCGGTTCCAAATAGAATGCATGGATCTACCACCGGTCGCCGATGATTAGGCTGTTCAGGCCTTCACTCAAGGACTAAACGTACGAAGCTCGGTGGCTTCACATCAATTAAAGCGGAACTTGATCGAATACCCAACTGTTACTTGAGCCAAGGTGCATAACCCGTATCGATCGAAGATTATGGTCGAAGACAACCATCTGGGGACTCCTTCCGGGCCCATTTATCCTATCAGGCTCGTCGACAGAGTCAAAAAGGACATCGATCGAGAACCACAATCGACCAGGGATCGATAATAGCCATATAATGGAGATCGAAGAGGCAACAGACTTGGGCTCAACCCCGTTCGAGGTGAAAGGAGAAATAATCGAGATCAGAGCTTTCGAGGGCTCATGAGCAAGAATGGTTTCGATCGGAATGTCAAGCCTAAAGAAGCACCACGACTGTCAGAATACAACTTCAACGTTGATGCATCGGCTATCATATCAGCTATCAAACATATCAAAGATACTAGATGGCCTCGACCTCTGCAAACCGATCTAGCCCAGAGGAATCCCAACCAAATGTGCAAGTATCATGGCACTCATGGCCATAGAACAGGAGATTGCAGACAGCTAAGGGAGGAGGTAGCCCGATTGTTCAACGATGGGCACCTTCGGGAATTCTTAAGTGATCGCGCCAAGAATCACTTCAGAAATTGAGATTCAAACCGGCAACCACAACACGTGATTCATATGATTGTTGGAGGGGTCGATATTCCCCAAGGACCAGTATTAAAACGCACCAAGGTGTCAATTACAAGGGAGAAGCGAACTCGAGACTACGTGTTGGAGGGAACCTTGTCTTTCCATGACGAGGATGCAGAAGGGATCGTGCAACCCCGTAATGACGCACTGGTAATATCTGTACTTATGAATAAGACTCAAGTTGAACGTGTTTTAGTTGATCCTAGTAGCTCGACCAACATCATTCGATTGAGGATAGTAGAACAGCTCGGCCTACAGGACCAGGTTGTGCCCGTAGCCCGAGTATTAAACGACATGGCATGTGAAACTAGAGGTGGCTAACGGGCCGGGTTAACCCATCACCGGACCGGCCCAGACCGGTTCAAACCGGGACCGGACCGGCCCGGTTCATAGGGGGCCGGGTGGGGCTGGGTTAAGGGGTTAGGGGGGTTGAAACGTTATTTTTTTAAACGGGTAACCGGACCGGTCCAACCCGGTTCATATGAACAGTGCTTGAACCGGTTTAATCGGCCCGGATCGGTTCAACGGTCATTTTTTTTTTGTTTTTTTTAATTTTTAAAATCTTGTGGGGCCCACTAGCCGTTGGCAACGGTCACCCATGGCAGGGATCCGTTGCCCAACGGGTAATTTGCAAAAATAGCCCCTTTTTTCTAAGAATTAACCTATTTTCAATTTACAAAATTAACCTTCTCTAAAACTATAAATAATCCCCCCCCCCTCTTCTTCATTTCTTCACTCAACTATCATTTCTCAATCTCAATTTCTCTCATTCTCTCATTCTCCAATTTTCAAGACTTCAAGTCTTCAATTCATCTTCTAATTTTTTTTGGCTCTTTTATTTGGAATTTAATTTATCGTGTTTTATCATTCGGATTTTGAAGTTTGAACAATTGAACTTCAAAATTGAAATACTTGCTTGACGTTTGATTTGGAGTTGCGTAATCATCAAGTGCTCAATTTACTGCCGAATTCGGTGCACTCTCTCCAACTCTTTCTCTTATTTATTATTTTATTTGCATATTTAATTTTTGCTTATACTTAAATTTTACAATATGTTTAATGCTGCTAAAAGAGCGTGTAAAAAAGTTACTAGTAGGAGAAATAAAAGAAGAGGTAGTCTTTCAACATCTGGTAGTAATAGTAATATCCCATTTACACATGTTTCCGAAATTTCGCCTAATGATAATATAGATTATGAATAATTACAAGAAGATTTTGGAATAGAAGATAATGAATTAGAAATGGAAGATGAGATACCAGTTACACCTAGTAGTGCTGGAGCTGATAGTGTTGGAGTTGCTACAAGGGGGGGTGGTCGTGGCACTAGTAGTAGACCACCTGTGGCTCCGACTAGTAATCGTAGAAAAAGAAGTAAGGTTTGGAATTTTTGCGATAATTGAAGGTACTGACAGAGTTATGTGCAAACTTTGTAAACTTGATTTTAAAAATCTGACTGGAGGAAATTTAGGGGGGGACTGAGACTCTTACTAGACATATGAGAATTGATCATCCCATAGAATAGGGCTTTGATGGTGATGGAAATCAAACAACTCTTAACCCTACTACTAGAGGACTTATGAAATATGATAAAATGAAGGATCGTGAGGAGTTAGCAAAAATGATTGCTTTGGGTTGTCTACCTTTTTCTTTTGCTTCTTCATCATATCTTATTATGTATATTCAAAGGATTTATAATCCTTTATTTAAAGGTATCCCTAGAAGTACTTGTAAAGCTAGATTGCATGGTCAATATCAAACATACATACGTTATTTGTTTGAACACATTCCCTGTAGAGT